>CAKAKR010058224.1:18649-68889 GCA_916700685.1 Adelosebastes latens
TCTTTAGGGGGAGATAGCAGGTCAACACTAGATGTCACATAGAAGTGGTGTACATCATCTGAAAGCTGGGAACCTGAAGATTAATTTGAGATGCAGCTCAGCACTGTCAAGTTGGTCATAAATCATAAATAAAGATGAATTAATAAGTGAATTAATGAATTAAAATACATTGTGAATGTGTATTAGGGCGTAGAACGTGATGATATAAGTTTGTGATGGCCGTCCTCGTGCTCACTTATGTTATAAATTGTTGCAGCAATTTTTGTGTTGATACCATTTGTTGCACAGATTTGGTGCTAAATTTAACCATTTTTTACCACTTGAGAATTGATAAAAAATTATCAATAATCCCTCCAAAATACCACATAACGTCACAGAGACCTTGAGGATAACCATAGAAAAAGACATGCTGTGATTTGGTATCAAAAACTTTTTTTTAACATTTGGAGATTTCTGCAAGAAGTGAATTTTTTGGCGATTGGATGGTGAGCACTTCTGTTGTGGAAACTGCTCAGAAACCCCCTTATTGTCAATCTAGCTAGTAAAGCCATCCATCTTCTGAATGCTCTAGGTCTCTAGTTTGTGGCTGTGACGTTTCATGAGGCTGTGATTATCCTAGAGGTCACCACAGGTCATTTTATACAGTGAGGTCAAGTTTAAAAAAATGGTTTCACTACAATGAAATGGCTACTATGGGGACTAACATCATCACACATGAATACAGTTGGGCTCATTGGATCCACAAGAGTCTCAGCTTTACAGTGATACCCAATTTATGTCATTCCAACACTGTTTAAGGACCCCAGGATGCAGAAATATTCAAACATACCGTTTTTAGAATAGGTGAAAAACCACAGTTATACTACATGCAAAGAATTGCACAGTTTATGCCTCAAAGCTGCATGTGATTATCATAAAGTGGGCATGTCTGTAAAGGGGAGCCTCGTGGGTACCAATAGAACCCATTTACATTCACATATCTTGAGGTCAGAGGTCAAGGGACCCCTTTTAAAATGGCCATGCCAAAATTTAGCGTAACTTCATCTTCAATCTAGTTTGGAAACTGAGCGTGCTTCAACCCCTTAAAGACAGAATAGTGGCTGGGCTCGCAAAGTTACTCCAGAGCATTTCTAATTGTGTGGATCTACATTTTCACATCCTTCTGCTGAGGTTTTTTCCCTTTTTTTGAAAAACAAAAAACAAAACCTATGATAGAGAATTTCATGCTTTATTTTGATATTTGTTACCAAACACGGTGCCCCCACAGTATTTAAACAGGGTCACAAATTGTGAGTAACCAAAAATTGTGACCTTTTATATTCAGATAACAGATAGTAACATTTGATAAATGGCACAAACTGTAGTGTAGAGAGCACTAACACGTGGCTGGGGGAATAATTGGTCGACACGTTGGTCTTTTTTACAGTCGATCTTCTTGTGTCACAGAATTTGACGGGTCACAAATTTCGACCAAAATCCCAGCTATCAAAACTTGTGACTTTATCTACATAAATACTATGGTGGCACCATGTTTAGATAGACAGATATCAAAACAATGCATGCAATTAAGTATAGACTATAATAAAAACATTTGCAGTGGCAGTATTAGTTCCCTGTGTAGGTCACAGAACATGATCCTCCAAATTAAACAACAAAATACGTTTGTGATTTTGGGCTACAAAAATATGTCTTCGCATTAGTAAACTACTCAGAAACACAAATAAAAATGAAATGTTAGTGATACACATATAGTCAATAATATAAGTGGATGGTTTTGCATTTTATACTCAAACATCATCATATTTGCCAAAACCTTTAGACAACAGAGCCATCAAACTACTACACCACTGGTCCAGTAAAGGTCTCTCATAGATTACTGTCATAACAATACAGTTTTTAAAAAGTGTATTGACTTATTACTCTTGGTTTGGTGGCTATTCAGCTTTAATTAACGTCTGTGGGTCAATCAGGACCCAATAAAGAAACCTCAATCTGATAGCTGCATTCATAATAAACCTGTGAAAAGTACTACTTTTAATCATTTAAGTGGAAGCCATACATCCTGAATATAGTCTCTACTACATGATAACACTGACACTGTGTGTGTGTGTCCAGCCAGTTAAGAATGCATTTAATCACTATATAAACATGTGACATGTGGTCTGAGAAGGGGCTAAATGACACCATCTTTAATCACAAGCCTTACATGGGTTGCCATTAAAACGCCCCGCCGCAGTTACACACACTCATCATGCTGTTGCTCTTGGAAATTAAAATGGGCCCGTGTGACATCACCATCAGGCTTTTGATTGCTTTACTTCCTCTTCATTAACTTAATTATTTGGCTATCAGTAAACCCCACCGAGTAATTAATATCTGAGAGCTTCTGTAATAAATTAAAACTGTGAACTGAGGATTGCTTTGCTTTGCTAGCAGAGGCAGTGCGGTGGCTGTGAACCAACGGGAAGGAGTTAAAGGAGATGTGAACACAAAAAGTTTTTCTTCTCCATTATGTCGGATTGTTAATGAAAACATGGAGCACTTTCCTGTGAGTGAGATTTAAGTAGACCTTTGTGGTATTTCTGTCTTTTAATCACAAGTCACAAGTTTGTCTTGTAACCACTTTGGTCCTGACGGCACCAGCAGGTCAAAATGTGTGGTTCTGAGTGAAATTTCTCTACAATTATTAGATGGATTGCCATGAAATTTGGAACAGACATTCATGTCCCATTAAGGATGAATTATAATCTTGTTGGCGATCTCTGACTTTTAATTTAGTGCTAATTAGCAAATGTTAGCATGCTAACACACTAAGCTAAGATGGTGAACATGTTAAACGTTACACCTGCTAAACATCAGCATGTTAGCATTGTGGCTGTGAGTATCATAGACTACAGTCTATGGTGATATGTTAGCATGCTGACGTTAGCATTCAGCTCAAAACATCGCTGTGTGTCAACTCTTACTGTGCGTTCCAATACCCATACTACCATACTATTTAGTATGGCAGAAAAATATTTAGTATGTCCTAATACATAGTATATCAAATGCAGTACTGTATGCCAGAAATACCAGGATGTCCAACCGCATCCTGTTACCTTTTGCAGTATGCAAGCCAGCATGCTTTTCTGACTTTTCTAAACTACAATCCTCTGCGCAGCAGATATATGAGCAAGAGGGTCAAAGTTCAAGGCGCAATGCTATGGAGTGCTGCAGGAATGAGTCCTCAAACCTGGAATTGTACTTCCGGTTCCCTCGTCTCAAAGTCAATGGGTTTATTTGAATGGGTTTTTAGTTAGATGCCTGAAATAAGGTCTGTGGTTAACACAAGCTGAAGAGATTTTTTAACATTTTGCTCTACGACATAAAATGCATCAACAAATACCCCACTCATGAATTTCGAAAGATTTATGTGTCTTAAAAAAGGCGGTTGCTAACAAGTGGCTAAATGAGATTACAAAATGTCATCACGCCGACTCGTCCGCCTTTACAGCCTCGTTGTGTATACTCGTGTATACTCGCGTTCATGAGACCGTGGTGTAGTTTGTTTATAGCCTAATGTTAGCTTTTTACTTCTGGCGATTACTTCAAAAATCATAAAAGTGATGTTCATTTGTGAGGATTATCTTGCTGAACAAAATGTGTAAATATCATGAACATGTTATTGCTACAGAGTTTATTTTCTGCAATAATCCAAAACTCAACGGAAAAATCCCATTGGCTTTTTGTCGAGGGAACCAGGGTGATTCTAACTTCCTGGTTGGCCTACAAAAACACTTCATCCCAGGAGCACTCTATAGAGAGGCGAAGTAACGCCCCTTCCGCTGGACCACCATGGGACCTTATTTTGGAAAAAATATGAACGGTAGTCAACGGCGAGAGACAAATATTTTTTGATCCTGTTTGAATTGCGCCATGAATCACACATATGATGTTTGTCAATTTAAAACATAATTTTTGCAAGTCAAGAAAGTCTAATTTTTTCCGAAATAAGGTCCCATGGAGTCCACCGGAAGGGGAGGGACTTTGCCTCTCTATGACAAAGTAGTATTGGTGCCTTCAAATGAAACTCGTGAGCTCGTGGTTACAACATTGGAAGTCGTGTACATGATATGCTTGGAGTTCAAGTGGTTAAGTCGTGAGAACACTGCTGCTAAGCAACAGCAATATTAACGTTACTGTCGGCGTCTAGAAGTCACAGAGGCTAACAATTTAGCAAGCTAGCGGGTAACATAATGCAGGAAATGCAAAGGCATAATGACAGAGGAGAAAGATGAGGTTGTTGGGAATATCAACATTTCCCTCAGACATATTATAAAATTATGAAAAAAAACAATATACGACTAGAATTACAATATATTAACTTATTATGTACCGAAAAATTAACTTCCATGTCCTCCGCCATTTCTGTCAATGTCAACAAACACGTCACAACTCATGAACTCTGAGCTTTTGGAAACTTTCCACTTACAAGGTCGTGAATACCACAAGAGGGGGGCGTTCATATGGACTCTTCTCATGAACACGGTAAACACGACCCCATTTGAAGGCACCATTCGTCCCAATAGTATGTATACTTCATGCAACAGTACATACTTTGTAAGGGCAGATGCAGTATGAACTAAACGTTTTTTTAAAAGTATGTGATTTGGAACGTAGCCCTGGTGTTTGTTCTTTTCTTCTTCATCTTACATTATATATGCATTTCAAGAACCTCATTCAACTTTGACCTTGGGGACAGTTGGGATTGATCTAATGTCTCATTACAGGCTGCACTTTACATGCTGTTCCCATAATAAAGTTATTCTCATCACTAATTTTTTTTATCCATTTATTAACATTTGATGGGACATACTAATCAGGAACATTGATCAATAATTCATTCATTTTCTCAAGTTCTTTTTTGCTATCATTTTGTTTTATTTCACAGTTACACCACAAACAAGTTTCAGATAAATACATTTATGATTCATGTTTGCAATCATTCAAATAAATTAAGATCATTTACATGTACGTGACGAGAACAAACTCATCATCAAGAACAATAAAACCCATCAATGTTTACACATAAAATGCACAAAAGTAAATGTAAGTCATGGGATGTTCTGCAAAGTATTTGCCTCCAAAAACATCTGGAGCAGCAGATGTTTCTGAGCTTGTGTTGTTTCTTCAGTCACAACATCAGCTTGTTTAACTTGTTTTTGTCTTCATGATGCAGTGGAGGCTGCTGTACATTCTCACGCTGTCTGAACGCGTCCTTCATTCATATGTGATGTGTGTTCACCAGGTGGAGCTCCAGCTGTCAGAGGATGGAGCAAAGACAAGGTGACCAGAAGGTGATTGGCATGAAAACAGCAACATTTAGGGAAGAAATGAGCACCTTTTTTTCTCTGCATGCTACAAGATGTACAGTACTTAGAGATGATTTTATTCACGGATAGTTTATACAGTATATTTGTGTCATTTGTGTGTTTGGAAACTGTCTTCTCTAGTGACCACAAACACAGACATGTCCCAGTGTAATGTCTTTGTAACACTCAGGAAATCAAACCGGTGTTTGCTGTTCACAGTCCTGCTCCGATCTTCCTGTCACCTCCTCCTCCTACTTGCACCCCCTCCAGCTCCTCATCAGAGAAAGGGCTGTGGCGATTGAAGCCAACGTCGGTGCTGCGCTGCAAGAAGTCTGTGGATCGTGGTATCCCAACAGGAAAAACATGCTCCTCTTCTTCCTCCTCCTCCTCCTCCTGCTCATCCTCCTCCTCCTCTTCTTCCTCCTCTCCATCCTCCAGATCGAGCTCTATCCCTCTGTCGTCTGGATCGACAGCTCGTCTGCTCTCTTTTGATTTGTCCGTGGCTGTTTTTCCTCCGCTGCGTTGTTGCTTTGTCTCAGACTGGGCCGAGGCGGTGGCCTGCTCCTTCGCCTTCCGGCTGCGTTTCCACTTCATCCTCCGATTTTGGAACCAGATCTTGACCTACAGAGAGATGACAGAGAAAAAGAAAATATGTTCACAAGATGGTCACGTTTAGGAAATGTAGTCCAGAGTTTGTCTGAACAGATTTAGAGAGATATTTTCTCTTATTTGCACCGAAGTAATTCTAAAACCTGCCAGTATGTTCTGATTCTTTAGAATATCTTCTCCGTATGTATGTCAGAACTGGAAGAAGGATCCCTGAGGTTTCTACATTTCTTTTTTTACCAGTTTTGCCAAAGCTGTTCTGATTGTAAAACGCTCTGAGAAAAATCACTAATTCTGGGTTATATAAATAAACTTGACTTGCCTATAATAATGTTGAATAAAAAAAAATCATAGACCTCAATATTCACTGTTCTTTACCTATTGAAACTAAAGAGCAAAAAACTAATTTAGCCTACTCCTGCAGAACTTTCACAACTTAAAATTAATTGATAATTCATAAAAAACTCTTTATCTTTATTCTCCTGCGACTCTTTGGGACATCCAACAATAAAAGCACCATACCTTTAAAAAATGCACTTGAAATATATCACTATTTACGATTAAATATACTGTAATTATAATTCATCAACACTACCGGATTTATAAAGGAATATGTAATGAAAATAGAAAAACAAAACATGATTTAAATCTTACACATAAAATGCAGAGAAAGCAAAATGCTTCATTGTTCAGTTCTTTGGGAGATAAACTCATCGCAATAATAAAACAAAATAAACATGCAGTAATGTTTCTGTTGTACAATGTGACGTATTTGCCCTTTATTTCAATAAACTCCTCTTTGTTAAATCCGTACATGAGGTGAAATTTTTAGCAGTTTAACAGTTAATCACTGTTTTCAAGAACTAATGTCTATTTTAACATTTTACAGTGACACTACACACTGCTACTAATGGGTTGGTTTTACTTATTTTTATGCTTTTAGACAGCTCATGGTCCGTTTTTTTAGAATAAAATATCCTACATGACTGTATTTGGAAATGTTATTCAGGATTTTATAATCACTTTTTTGTTTTAATTCTGATTTTGTGGCATATTTTGTGTTATTTGTCTGTGACTCATTGTTATTGCTGCACATCTCGGCCAGGAAACTGTTGAAACAGATTTCTGATTTCAGTTTCCTGGTTAAATAGAAAATAAATAAGAAAACTAAATGAATCAAAAGTCTTGTTATCTACAGGAGGCATCTAAATAATGTGTCTGCTCTTTGTTACTCAAGTGTAAAATCCAGTGGATGCTGCGGCTGGCCTGTATATAGCTACAGTTTGTGTTCACTTTGAGACTGAAAGCTGAACAAGAATATTATATTCAGTAAACTTTCTTTTCTTGCCTCATTCTTGTTTCTGTGAATCTTTTTTTTAACCTTGAAATGAAGCTGTTGGCTGAAGCAGACTGGTCTCTCTTACCTGTGTTTCAGTCAGCATGAGTGAGGTGGCCACTTCAAAGCGTTTGGGTCTGGACAGGTACTTGTTGAGCTTGAACTGGTTCTCCAGCTCCAGCAGCTGCTGACTGGAGAAGGCGGTTCGGGGCCTCCGGCACTTCCCCAGCAGACCAGCCTGGGGGCCCGCTGCAGCAGGAGGAAGAAGAGCAAAGTTATCATCTGGGGCTTCACATTTATTACTGATTTTATGGCAACATATTTCATATTTGATATCAAAGATTCATGGATTCACTTCATTTTTAGTGGAGTTTTTTTGTTATGTTTAACACACAATGTTTAAATATTTTTGTTTTGATAATTCATTATTGATTTTATGGCAACATATTTCATATTTGATATCAAAGGTTCATGGATTCACTTCATTTTTAGTGGAGTTTTTTGTTATGTTTAACACACAATGTTTAAATATTTTTGTTTTGATAATTCAACTAAAACTTATTTTGACATATAGTAATACGTTTATTTGTAGAGCACTTTTCAAGCACAAAGCACAAAGTGCTTTCCAAGGAAATTCACATCATGTACAACAGAATACACTGAAACATAAATAAGAAAATAAAGAAACAAGCATATACATATTCATACAGTTACATATGCACATATATACACATCAGCACACAAGCATACAATACATATCTGCCCTTTAAATAAGATTCAGGTCTTAAATTAATTATTTGCCAGTATAAGTGCCACCAGTCTTATTTATATAATACCAAGGACATAGGAAGTTCAATATCATTTTGTGGGTGTGAACAGGCACACATATGGCCTCACTCTCTCTCTCCATCATTAACTATAATAGCTTTACTCGGGTTTATTGTTGACGGGGGGACACGGCAGAAGGCCATAAAAACACAGGCATGCCATTAACTTAATGAAAATTCAATGAAGGCTTTTGGGATTTTATTGATGAACTACAGAACGTTTTAGGTGTTTGTTTATAGTTTCTTCGTCACACAAAGACAATTTTCATCCGGTTGGCGTTTATAGAGAAATAAATGGGCCAAAATTAAAATATGACACACAGATAAAGAGTGAACAGAGTAAACAGAGGCCGGTGTGTAGTGGACGGGATGATGAGTCTGTTATTAGCATTAAATATATGACGATCTACAGTATAACCTTGAATAAAATATTATACAAAGCATGGCTTGGACAACAAAAATAATATATTGTAAAGTATAATTATGGCTGTGAAATTAATTCAGCAGAGAGCTTTTTCAGTTTCAATAATAAAAAAAATCCAAAAGCCTAAACTGCTTGTTTCTGTATCTCATTCTTCTGATTTCATCCAATTTATATTTAGTTTTTTATATAAAAAAAATCTGAAGCATAAAAGGACAAATCATCTAGCAAACTTACTGAGTGATATAATTTAAATACCAAATTGATTATTCTGAAAATAAAAAAACAAGATAAGCAAACAATAAATAAGAAACATCAAAAGAAAGAGATATTAACATATGCTAATTAATTAGGCTTACTATATTATCTGTAATAATTGCATATGTTAATATTAATATTAGCCTAATATCAATCTGAATAATAATTGAGTTTAGTCAAAAATAACATTTGACAGTGTGTTTGTGTTCAATGAGTTTACAGCAGCTCAGCGGTTCTTCAGAGGTCAAACATGAGGATTAAAAGCTGTAAAACCTGATAACAGAAACATGGTTCAGGAGTGACACAGATTCGAATCAGAATCAGAATCAGAATCAGAATCAGAATCGTGTTTATTGCCAGGTGTAAGATGTATACACTAGGAATTTGCTTTGGTTTTGTTGGTGCAAATAAGCAGTATCTGGAGAATTTAAAAACAATATATTTTTTCTTTGAGTTTTAACAGTCAAAAGTAGAATAATCTTATTTTTTCTTTGAGTTTTAACAGTCAAAAGTACAATAATTTTATTTTTCATTGAGTTTTAACAGCCAACATATACAATAATCTTATTTTTTCTTTGAGTTTTAACAGTCAAAAGTAAAATAACATTATTTGATCACATAAAGCCAGATTTGAATCAGAATCAGAATGGTGTTTATTGCCAGGTGTAAGAGGTATACAGGAATTTGCTTTGGTTTTGTTGGTGCAAGTTAAACAGTATCTGGAGAATTTAAAAACAGTATTTTTTCTTTGAGTTTTAACAGTCAAAAGTAGAATAACATTATTTGATGACATAAAGGCCTGTACTACTCACTGCTGTAGTCCTGCAGTCTGGGCATCATGATGCCGGCCCGGATCCAGTGCTCGGCCATGGCAGCAGCCTTCAGGTGCTCCGGGTAGCTGCTCTGCGTCAGCTGGGTGAACCCGGTGTAGAAGGCCGGGTGCTGCCCACCCAACGCGGATAACGGGTACATGGGTGCGTGGTACATGGCGGGTATTGCAGCGAGTCCCGGATGCGGGAGGTTCAGGAGACCCGGTTTGTGGAGTAATCCCTGGAGCTGTGCGACGGCGCGTGGAGACGGAGTGTCCGCGGACCGGCGGCAGGACGCCGGGCTGCCGGCCGGGCTGTCGCTGCTCTGACCCGGGGACAGCTCTCTGATCACCCGGCTGGAGGGCTCATCTGCCAGCAGGGCGTCGATTCTGAAGTTTTTGGATTTCTCCATCATGACGGCTTGAGTGAGGACTCAAAAAACTCTTCAAAAAAAACACAAACGCTTGAAGCTTGGCGGGTGCGCACCTGGTGCCGTGCGTCAGAGCGCGCGCAGACAGATGAGCTTCTTCCACTCACAAACTCATATATGTTCTCTTATAATAAACGTTCAGGCAAATTATACTATTTAAAAATAAGCATTAATACATTATCAACTTGGAAAAACTAAATGACTGACATGTGCATCCCTCCATCTATTTCCTTTACCTGCACATGCCTCTCTGCAGCATCACACCTCCGTACTGGTGTTTAACTCTATAACTCCACATAGAAAGAGGCATGTGTCTGCCTCCATCAGCCATCAGCCGTCCTCCTCCTCCTCCACCCTGCAGGCCGGTGGGTGTGAGCTGGGATTGGCTGGAGGCTGAGCTGCTCTGACGGGCCTCTAATCAGCTAATTACTCGCTCGTTTCTCCCCCCAGAAAGCATTCAGAGTGAGTTCAGAGTGAGGTAATGTCCAACCCTTGTCCCGCCTGCAAACACCTTCAACTGCATCAAAGCAAGGAGGTACATTAGAAGATTAGCCGATTGTATTTCCAGTATCTATCTTACTGCCAGCTGCTCATACCCAGCCATACCTATAGCCATAAACAAAGAATTATAACCACCAAACTAATTATTAGTGCTGCAAAACATCTTCCACACCTTATAGCAACAACACATTGGCTGTTGTTCAGCAGGATTCTGATTGGGTGACTTTAAAAAAAACAAAAAAACATTGCGTCCACTTCAGTATTTAAATCATTAATATTAATGACTGGCTTCATTCTCATACTTAAGGCCATACTAATGCCATTAAAGTTTACGATCAGGAATTGCACACAAACCATATAAAAGTCTAATGACTTGGCAGAAGAGGCTATAAGTTAATTGACCCTCTGCTTGAGGTGAACTAATGTCACATTAAGACCTGAAGAAGAGGAGGTGCATCAGCTGAAGTGGAGTCTGACTTCTTCTCCTCAACATGGTTGCATGTCTGTCAGCTGAATACAAGTACTTCCTGTTATTTCACTGACAAACATATGGAACCTAACATTAGACTAAAGCAGGATAAAGTCTAAAATCCTTGTCTAATTGTGCTGCAGACACAACCAATCTGTTAAAATGTGAATTATGACTATATGCTTCTTTTAATTAGCTATGTTATATCGAGAATCTGCACGTTGAGGTAAACAAATGTATAGGACAAAAATGACAATCAACATTTAAACTTTATGTGAAAGAAGAGAGTGATCTTTTTTTTTTTTCTTTTTTAAATGCAACGTTTTGGTCAAAGATCTCTGGACCTTACCTTTAAATAAAGTGATAGCCAGGGCCCAATAACCCACAAAATAAAACCCTCTAGGCTACAATTGTTAATTGTGCAGATTTTTCAAATGCTGTTTGTTCAGTAAAAGGTTTAGTTATGTTTCCTTTAAACTTTTAATTATTTTATTTCCCAGCACAAATGTCTAAATGATGTTTCAGAGACTTCTTCTAGTGGGGAAATACTGAATCTTTTATCTATTCATTATTTATTTGTTGACCTAAAAGTAATCAAATCTAAATAGAATATAAACAAATACTGTAATTCAGGAAGCCTATACTAATATACTACTAATATATTTTTAGTTGTAGGATGTAAAAAAGAATAATTAAATAAAAAATGACCTCATCGCTGACAACTTCACTCTCCTACCTGACAGGTGTGTAGAACACAAGAGATGAAGCAATTGATCGATTAAGTGATCAACATAACATTAATTGGCAACAATTTGGATAATCGATTAATTGTTTAGGGTTTTTTAACGCAAAAATGGCACACAAAAAAAATCACTAGCTCTAGCTTTTCAAACATGAAAATTTTTTGGGGTTTTATTTGTCTTCTATGATGGTAAATGGAATATCAGTTATTTTTGGACTATTGGTCAGACAAAACGAAACATCTCAAGGTGCCACCTTGAGCTCTGGAAACTTGTGATTGTGAGGAAATTTTCACTATTTACTGAGATTTTAGGGACCAAACTGTGTGTGTTTTACCTGTTGTATGTTTTATCTGCCTCGTTTAGTCTTGTCAAGTATTTGTTTTAAAGCACTGACCAGAAGTGGCAACTGTGAATCTTGTTGTATTTAATACGATGACAATAAAGCTTTCTATCTTCTATTCTATTCAAACGATTAATCGCGAAAATAATCGAATTAATTGATAATGAAAAACAATCGATAGTTGCAGCCGTATTAGACAATATGAAGATGACATCTTCCTTCTAGAAATTAAAGTCTATCCAGAGCTATAAATGGAGCTGCTGTTTGGTCCTGAAGACATCTATTCAAGGCGTTTCAGCAGTTTTTAAGTGGCTTCATCGGTTCTTCATCACTTCAAACACCTTCAATAACAAACAGCAGCTCAGATGTCACAACGTTATTCTGTCTGATCCAGCCTCCAGCCTCCAGCCTCCAGCTCCAGCCTCTCCAGCCAAAACACCTCTAGATCTTGTGTCTCAAGAAATTGAAATCCATTCTGCAGATATGAATAAAACACTACATGGGAGACCCCCCACTCATGATATGTAATTGGCTGGTGCACGTGCGGGTGCGCGTGTGTAGTTGACCTCCAGAAGATTGGAGCGATACTGCAGGTCCACCCACCTCTCTCTCTCTCTCTCTGTCTCTCTCTCTCTCTCTCTCCCCCTCTCTCTCTCTCTCCCTCTCTCTCTCTCTCTCTCCCTCTCTCTCTCTCTCTCTCTCTCTTCCTCTCTCTCTATCAGTCAGATTACCTGCTGTCTCCAGCTCTGATATAGAGGTAATTTGCTCCAGGGAAATCAGTGGTGCTTTCTGCCTGTTTCTCTCAACCTCTTCCCCTTGCTTTTATGATTTGAAAGTAATTTAAATAGCCAGGCCACTGGTACATCCGTCACCCGGCCTGTTGACAGAGAGGCGCACAAATTAAATTGAATCGGTGGCTGAAAGTGCGCTCCTGTCTCCTGTTTCCTGTGTCAGCTGAGCAGCGCTTTGCACATTGTGTCGCTCTCCTTGAACACATCAAATGGTGCTCTACGTGTGCATAAAAGCCACGATAGTCAGAAAAATGTCAGCAAATGCCTTAAATTCTTTGAAAAGGTTATTTAGGTCAGAAAACAAATAAAACGTCCCGAAAATGTTGCTTTGCAGGATAGGCTCCAACTTTAAAGGTCCCTTATTATACTCATTTTCAGGTGCATACTTGTATCTTGTGTTTCTACTAGAACATGTTTACATGCTGTAATGTTAAAAAAAAACTTTATTTTCCTCATACTGTCAGCCTGAATATACCTGTATTTACCCTCTGTCTGAAACGCTCCGTTTTAGCACATTTCAGTGGAATGGCAACGGAATTGCGTTGCTAGGCAACAGTTTGGGTCCATATTTACTTCCTGTCAGCTGATGTCATTCACATACACTGCAACAGGAAATAAACTGGGACACATTTAGAATGTTTAAAACTGTGAAATTTGTCTAAATATTGTATATTTGTGACATCACAAATGGAAAGAAATCCTGACAGCTTGTTTCAAACGCACAGTTTCTGAATATGGACTGTGTGTATTTCTCCATGGATTGGGTGTTTTGATACTTTCACAGTATTTTTAAATCACTTAAACCTGCATTATAATATAAAATACATGAAAATCTCACTTTTTACAATATGGGACCTTTAAATAATTCAGACTTATAAAGCAAGCATGAAGCAAACAAGTTAATAAATAGGGAATTACGTGCTAAGAGAATAAGAGATTTTTTGAACTTTTTTTAGACAAACAATATGAGATGCAGGGACCGGTTTGGGGATCAAACATTTCTTGTTGGGCCCCTTTGAAGAAATTTGAAAAACCACTACTTTAAAAATGTAAGTGCAAGACAAACTAAAATAATTAAGGTCTTGAAAGTTGATTTTAAAACAGGGCCCCTCTTCAAGACAGTGCCAAACAATTAGATAATAGGCCTGATGCAAAACCTGTCATAGTCAATTAATCAAACTGCTACTTAACTGATATGCAGTTAACCATGGATTTTTGGGGCTCATGGGGGTCTGGGACTTTACCATGTTGGTAATCCACTAACAGCCCTAAATAAGCATCTATCTTTCTCACCTTCCAGCGTGGTACAGGTGCAGTAAGTTTAGGCTATAATATGACCCTTCCTCTGTGTAGGCTATATGAACATGATTTAAGAAGCAACTTGCCCTTCAAATACAAAATGACAAACTGCAGATACATGATTCAGGTTTTGAAGATAGACTATTCATAGTTTGAAATTCCAAAGATATCTAAGTCAAGCATTTTTAGCCAGCATGTGTCAGCGTCGGTTGGTCCCCCACTTTGTTCCAAAGTGAAATATTTCAACAACTATTGGATGGATTGCTATGCATTTCACTTTTCATCAGGTCATTTTTTTTATTTGCCTAATATGGTTTATTATCAAATACTAGAAAAACTTATGACATTCCCATTAGCCTTTGCTGTTTGTGTTTGGCAAGCCCCCAGGAAGAGCGCCGGGCTGTGAGGCAAATTTTCGTAGTGGCCAAACGGTGCAACCTCCGTGTCCGTCACGTGATGCCATCGGGCCCAAAAAGATTTTTCCCCATAGACTTACATTGGGAAAGAGACACCTGTAAATCAGTGGATCATTTTTTTTTTAGGTAAGTCAACTTCCCAGTACAAACACTTGAATAGCCCTTATTTAAATCATTAGGTCCTAAAGTTGTGAAATGCACTAACACCTGAATCAAGAGTTATTTCCCTTCCTCCATTCATGTGAATGAGACCCAGACCGAGGCTGGAGCGAGGGCTGGGAGGCGGAGTTAAAGGAAACGCTACTGCGCCTGCTCTATGGGCCCAATGATGCGGAAGATCGACGGATGATCCGGGTACTTTATCACTCGGCAGTGGAGCCATTTTGGCTTCATGCGCCACTGAGCAACTCTCATAGGAATGAACGGGAGCCCGCTTCCAACGCTGTATCCAGCTCTCTTAATACATCCATGGTGTTTGGTGCCACTAATGTTAGCATGCTAACATGTTAAGCTAAGATGGTGAACATAGTAAACCTTATCTGCTAAACATCAGCATGTTGTCATTGTGATCATGTTTGCATGTTGATGTTAGCATTTAGCTCAGAGCACTATTGGGCCTAAGTACAGCCTCACAAAGCTGCTATAGCACGGCTGTGGACTGCTGGTTTTGTTTTCCTTTTGCTTCACACCTATAAATAGCAGAGATAGTAATGCGGTCCTATATTGATCCATTAGACAAAAGCCTTTCAGAGGTCAGGGTCAGCCACAGTGCAGCACAACAGGACAAATACAATTTACTGTGTTGCTGACAACACTTCAGCAGTGCGGATGATGCTCACAACTGAGTTAAAAACGACAGCAATAGCAAGACGTAGACTAGTTCATCAGATGGATTATCTGACCATTTTATTCATCTTAACATTGACTCTGACTCTCCTTCCCCTCCTTTCACACATGTCCTCACATGCACGTGCCCTCTTGAACCCTTTAAGGAACTCTCAAAATGCGGCGCACACCCTTCACACCGTGAGAAGACAATTGGTTCAAAGAGACCGCCGACCCTTGACGACGCACTACAAAGCCAGAGTTTACCGACGAGTTATGCAGTCAGTAAACGTAGCGGCCAACAGGAGTTTACTGAAACATTAAAGAGCTTATCAGCAATTACAGGCATATTTTTCAATCATTACCACAGCTCTGAGACAGCCTGCCCTGTCCTAAAACTAATCCCAGAGTGCTCTTGTGCTCTCCGTGTGCCGGCCTAGTCAGCACATTATTTAGTCCCACTGGGTCACTGATCCTCACTGGTTTATTTAACGTACTGATAAGACCCTTCAGACCCCGTTGATAAGTGAGACTAAAGAAAGCTCAGGAGTTGCTACAGGTATTTAGTCTGATAACATGGATCATATAAAAAACACGTCGGCATGCAACGGACCATGTAAGACGTGCTGATTAATCCCGATATGATTTGCTTCGTATGTGCACATTCCTGTATCTGCTCTTCCTTCAGGCTTGTTGTGACATCTACAGCTTTCAGGGACGCTGACCATCAGCACCAGTTTTCCCACCAGGCCTGGAGTACAATGTCCGGACGGCGGCTGTGATAAATGATTCAAGTGCACAATGAGCTTTCTGTGCAGCTCTAATTTGACTAATTCCCACAACGTTAAAGGCAGACGATAAATCAGCTCGCTTTGTGCCAGACCTTGAGACCAAAATTAATGTTGTCTCATTAAGGAGATAAAGGTAATTTATTAGAGTTTTACTTCTCTTCTCGGTCTCCGTACCCTGTCCCCTTCATTTATTAACCAATATTGAGCTTTGCCATATGACATCCAGCCCACTGGATGTGAGTCTCCTTCTGTCTGTCTTTGCTACTTTGGCCTCGTCCCATTTCTCTCATCAGGTGTGTATCAGCACTTTCAGGAGCTGCCGAGTGAGGCAAAATGTAGTTGTTTGCAGAGCCTGGAAGTCATGTTATTTGCTTGTGAAGTTTCTTTTTGTAAAATTGATTAGTTTATTTCCCAGTTGCGCAGGAAAAGCTACTAGAAATGCAATGAAAATATGTTTTTAAGAACAAAAACAATGCCTAAGCACACACATTAAGGCTATTTATGCCAGTATGTACAGTGAACATTTCACAATGCCCCAAATGAATACAACCACAGAAGCAACTGTATTTTTCAATTATCCAGTTGCAACAAACATTTGTGTTCATGGCAAAAGGTTTCGACTAAATCCATGTAGCTGAAAAAGCTTGGTCCAACAGCAACAACACTATATACATTCACATTGTATCGTTCAGACCGTAATTATGAGAAGCTAAACGGGAAAAAAAGCATTCACATCAGCCTCTGAGTTGCAACTCTGAGTCGGAAACATCAAGGATTTTACTGATCGTAGCTCGCATTTGGTGAAAAGAACAACAGATGTGTCGATGTTGCGACATGGCTGCAAAGCCACCACCACTGGGAGTTACATCTAAATAAATAATATCAACACTAGATTCAACTAATTTTAAAGGAGTTTGATTGTGTCTGGTTTCACTTATTAACAAATCACACCAAATACATAACACAACAAAAGTAGGAAATTAAGCCTATTTATCTGGTGTGACTACAAAGCTAGCTGTGGGGGTAACCAGCTTGGAATAATGCATGGACGCCAAGCAGTCGGAATAATGTTTTTTTCTGTTCTTCCCATTCTGGCTACATTGCATGAACACAGAATTATACGAGAGCTGTGAAGTCTGACATCAGAAAGGCTGACGCTGGTTAAAGCTGGCAGAGTGCTGCTAACTGAGATTAGACTGCCCTCCCAAGAAAAACAACAGCATTACTTGTTTCAGGAAGTGACCCAAAACTACATGTTTACGTTCAAGTGACGTAGCCCTCCGCTGTGGTAATTATGACGGGAGCAGAACAGGAAGTATGGTGACATTATAAAGCAACAAAGTTCACATAAGGACGAGGTCGGGGTGAGTCGATGGGTCAACAAAACGTCAGACTTTGATAAAGGAGACGGCTGTTTGTTTCCTGTTCCCGTCAGTCAACCACTGTTCCCTAATCTTAACAAAGTACTTATTTTAACCCAAACCATGATTTCCTCCTAAACCTAACCATAATTTTTGCAGCTAGAGCTAACCCAACCCAAGTTGTCAAATCATAAAGCAGATTTATATTTCAACAGTTTTTCTTAACGCTTTTGAAAGCCACAGACAAATTGTGTTGTCCTGCCAAGAGGGGCGTCACATCAGAAAATGCTTCAAGGGTGTTGTTTTAAAGGTCAGTTACAAACTCTGTATAGCCTATCAAATTCCAAATTAGTCTGCTTCCCCTAAACCTTTGGCAAGACATTACGTGGCCATACATGGCCGAGAGCCTGCTCACATTTGGTCCTCCGGTACCAGAAGACAACCGACACTCAGCAACAATAGGCCCGACTCAGATGGCTAACTGGGATGTTTATTTAGTAAAACATTTATTCCAACTGTGAACCCCAAAGTCCAATAGGTGCTGCTGAAGTATCGAGATGCTGCCTAGAATGTTTTTTCAGTTAGCTGTACATTATTTGCGAGTAGTGGATTACCTTTACAGGATAAGGAGCAGGGATATGACAAAAAGAAAATTAAGTACGGTTAAATTAATATTGAAAACAAACACTTTAGCTTTCAAAGATGTATGGATAAATCTTCTGATTATAAGATGACATTGGATAATTTAAAAACTCCTCATATAATAATGATTTGTCTACAAGAAGCTTAAAGGTACAGTGTGTAGGATTCAGCGGCATCTAGTGGTGTGGTTGCAGATTGCAACTGAGTACCCCTCCGGTCACTCCTCCCTTTCCAAGACTGCAGTAAAGTGAGATGTTGAGTGCAAAACCGTGGTAACGCCGTTCGCCTCGCTCAGAGGCCATCCTTACCATAATAACACTACTTTAGGAGCAGCGGAAATCAGACGACGGCTGGCGATACCACGGTTTGCAAACTGTGACTCACGTTACGCTGTTTCACAAGCATGTCAGAGAACTATGGTGGCCTTCAGGTAATGTAAAAACGCAAAAGGCTCTCTTCTCTCTTGGTTTGTCCGTTCTGGGCTACTGTAGAAACATGGCGGAGCAACGTGGCGGATTCCGTGAAGAGGACCAGCCCCCTATGTAGATATGTAGCGCTCATTATAAGCTAACGAAAACACAACATTTTTAGTTTCAGGTGATTATACACTAATGAAAACATAGTTATGAATATTATATTCCATTTCTACTATAGTAGATCCCCCAAAATTCCTTTAAAATGAACAACCACACTGTAGTAAGTGAGTATAATACAGGTATTGCATGCTTTAAACTGTAATAAACCATCTAACTATGTTTTTAAATTAGCAACACTTTATACATAATATTTTTAACATGTCTGTAAACCCAACTGTATTATTTAATACATAAATAAATAAATAGAAAACAGGTATATTTGTGTGTATTAAGATATCTAAATAAATGCAACGTGTTCGATTTAAAGGCGTCTCTTTGGTTTGTTAATCTAATGACAGATTTTCTGATCTGAATATCTCCCTTGCATCTTTCAGATATGATCTTAGCTAATCAATGGCAGCTTAATAAAGTGGACACATTTGATAAACCACAATAGAGGCAGACCGAATAAAACAGCAACGGGTTCAGAGTCTGCTTAACATCTAAATTGGGGAATTCCAACCATGCGACTCTCCAATCTCTTTCCCAGCTCACCTGTTTATTTTTTCCACACTGGAAACAAAAGCTTCCTTTCAACATAATTCAGTCCAGTGTGAGTTTTATGACCATTTAATGGGTCCTTCCATCTAACAGCACTGCATTTTACTATCACACATACAAGGGCCCCATTGTGCATAGACATGAGAGATAGGAGATAAATACACCTTATCAGCCACAACAAGACATCATTACTTTCACCCTGCTATCTCACGGTCCCTCTCCACCGGGCATTATCTGGCCACTTATGAGGATATTCAGAGCAATCAAGTGCTTTGAAGATCTCCGCCAGTTGTCTGTTTGCTCTCTCCGTTTCCCGCTTCTGCAGAACAACTCAGTTTCAACTGTACAGAGTTATAAATACAATGTCTTTCAGCCATACTTTGCTCTCTAAAATGACATTTAAATCTTCATGTAATTGCTACTTTGGGGATGAGGCTTATTGCTCATGATAGCATGTCCTCTGCCATGCTTTCCGCTGTGAGGAAATCGCCCACTGCCATTAGCACTCAGGTAATGTCTTCTTATTGCCCAATTTACGCGTTAACACTAACCAAAGGTTACTGAGGGGAGAAGGACAGACGAGCGGTGAAAGATAGTGAGAGCAATACACAGGCAGGTTTCTTTTTTAAGTTAAAACAATTCTTCCACTCGCAGAAAATGTATTAACAAAATAACAAGTTTTAAGTTGGTTTTGGTTATTGTGCATTGCCTTGGTTTGACCATCACTCTACTGAATAATACTGATGATTTTAAACTGGTGATACTGCTGGGAAAATCATCTGTTTTAGGCATAGTGGCAAAACTATGTCGGTCGGTCCACCTTTTTGACCTTTTAACAACTGTTATGGTTCGTCATTAAATTCTGTACAGACATTCATGGTCTCCCAAAATATTCTCATACAACGGCTCATATGAAATCTTACAAAAAAAGTTGTTCCTCCATTTTGTTTGTTTTCCTATGAATGTCCAGCAATACATGTCAATTTCTACTTGTTTACAGGCATACAGTCTTTTCAAAATAAACTTCCGTCTTCACAGGAAACAACTTGGTTTAAGCAACAAAACTACAAAGTTAGGTTTAGGAAAAGATCATGGTTTTGCTGAAATAACTCAGAAAGTGGCGTTACTTAAGTAAGTTACACAACAAATAAATCAACGTTGGGGCGAAAGTCTTTAAAAGTTTTACCTTTTTAAATCATATCTAATAAAAAGGATTTTGACAATTTCTGTTAAAGTGTGAATGGATGCATTATTCTGTTGTTGTTCAAGTATGAAAAAGGGGTACATTTGAAATTCTAACATATATACAGTATGGTATCCTGATTTTCATTTTATTATCTATTCATGCAGTGACAGTGCACAATTAAAACAAATTGGACCACAGCTAAAAGCTAATTTGCATCTGTTGTCCCTGGGCAGGTGACTGCCTTCACCACAGCTAAAAGTTTAAAAGAGCTGCTTAACAGAACTGGGAAATTAATACTGCAGAAAATAACATAAAATTGAATATTTATTCACTTTAAATAGAATGAAATGAACTCAAGAACAGGCTCTATGCAAAATAAGAGACACAGAATCCAGTGAGAGGGAGACTGCATGCTAGCTGTACATCCCCCTGGTGCATTTATGCAGAATTTACAATAGGTTTTATGCTGCCTGGCAGCTTTTATCCTGTAAATCCAGTGTTTTCTTATTTTCTGGAAACTGGATCTGTGTCTTCCTGTGAACACAGAGCGGCAACTAATCTACTATCAACTTGTGGAGGACAGGATATAAAAACAAATCAGGCAATCAGAGAAAGCTGCTGATTCTGAGGACAAACAGGATGAACATCTACAGTATCTGAAACATGACACATCATTAGTAACATTTTGAATAAACAGACCTTAAAAAGATTTTTCTGTTACTTCAAGGAGTTGTTGTGAGCTGTGAGTGAAGGGCCATGCAGATTAGAAAACTAATTCAATCACACATCAGGCTAATCTTTTAAGCAAATGAATCTCTCTGTGGTAATGCTAGTGCCACCTCCCATCAGGTAATTTCTGTTAGGACGCAGTCAATATTCCCAAAAATTTAAATGAATTGATCAGTCACTTGACTTTGTCAATAGACTAATGGAGTGCTGCTAAAATCTGTCAATCTATGAAATTGTGGCAGAGGTAAATCACAGCATTGTGTTGTATTTTAATGGCTCTCAATTGATCAAAACGTCGTCAGAGGTGTGACAAAGTGCGGTCAGTCCGGCTCCTTCGGCAACAGAGCTCTGATGTAGTGACAGAACAGTCAAAATGCCCCCACAGAGTACCAATAGACGGATCGCTATTCATTTAGCTTCATCTTAGCGCATTTTACAGGTGACAAGACGAGAAATACAGATACAATTAGATCTGCGTAAATTAGAGCTAGCTTTTTTTTAAACTGTCAATAACTTTCTAGCTAACTAATAGTGTCCAGTCCTGCGAGAGACACTTCTGTAACTAATTTGATGTTTTAGCCTCGATTCACAGCACAGCATAATATACTGTACTGCACCACTGACTGAGGGAGCAATGAAAGTTTAAATACAATCATCTCTGCCTCATTCACTCGTGTTTTCTTCACTCCTTATTCGTTATATTTGTTCTGTTTATGGTTACAAGGGTAGAGAGGTCAGGGAACTCATCCCTCTCTGTCAGTGTCCTAATTGGTTTGAATAAGCTGCCCCTCCTCCCGATAAACTACATGTGCTCAATCTTTAAGGTAGCCTAAATCATTTTTAGTCACCCTGTCACAAATAACAACTGTAGAGAAGGACAAATCCTCCATCTCGCTTGGATTAAAAATGTGCTTTACAGGTGTGAAACAGTCAAACTTTCAGTCAAAATCTGTGCTTATTTTGTATCGGTAGAGAGAAACAAAGACTCTGGATGGAATTGTTAAATTTTTTTAAATCACCGTTAAATCAACCAACATTTAAGACATAAACCAACAAAATCTCAACCAGTTTCTACACTGGAATTTTACACACAAATAGAGAAAATCTGAACTGGCGAATCTGATAAACCATTCAAATTATGTCAAAATGATGAGTCTTTGAAACTATTGCACAATGTAGTGGCACAGTTTGAACTTGTTGTTAGTTAGACATTAACTTACATTTGAATTAACAGTGAAATTACTACTCACTGCGGAATCTGAAAAGTATTAATCGTGGCAACAGACCAAACATTTCTGATCATCTTCCTTTAAAAAAGGGTTGGCATCAGAGATTCTGCTCCTGATTTGGCTGATCTTCTGCTCTTAACCTCTAGGGGTCAATCTAATGTCTATATATATTTTTTTTAAATAACATTTCTCTCAATCTCTCTTCTTTTCTTTGTCTAGGTAACTATTCACTTTTTGCGTGTACAAACGAGTGAATGCCTGCCAGGAAAGATTGTGCACAAAAAGGCCCTTAAATGCCAAGTATGCCTTTCTTGATTTCCGAATCTTTTGTACGCCATGTATCCTGTACTGACTGCAATGTAAACGCATCTGTGTATAAATACTATGGTAAGAGTTAGTGAGTTTTTGACATTTGTGACGTGTTTTCTGTAGTTGTTTCTGTAGGTGTTTTACTTAGTTTACTTACCTAATTGAAGCCCAAGCATTGCGTTTTCACTTACCCTAACTAAGTGGTTTTCGTGCCTATACCTAAACTGCATATTTTTGTGTGGCGTACAAATGACACGTGAAAAGCGGCGTACAAGCGAAAACTCTAAAATGCGTACTCGTGACACGCAGAATTTCTGTGTAATGTCGTTGTATTTATACGCCTTCCTGTGAGACGGGGTTGCACCATCATCCCCATATTTAAACAATTCCCTCCACTCATGCACTCTATGACGGCCGGCCTTTCTCGCTGCCTTCGAGTGTGGCAGTTTTGAACGGATGCCGTCTGTACTTTGGATGTTATATTTGGTCACATTTCCTTTAAAAGGGTTGTATAAACATACTGTATTTTCTCCAATTTACACTATGGCCAAAGTTAAGATCTTTCTGACCTTCCCAACTAGTCACTCGTTTATTATCTTTTGTAAGTCAGTCACAAGAGAAAAAACTCTTACCACCCAAAACTAATTCCAAGAGAGGAGAATAAGCTTGTACGTATTCATGCCTCCTCTCACTGGTTTCCTTTAAGTTTTAGAATAGATTTTAAAATATTTTACTATTGATTTTTCAGGCAGGCTCAGGCTCCCAGCTAAATTACAGATATTTCTTTATCCCCTATGAGCTGCAGTGTATCATCTGGTGTTTGCCTAATTTTATCCTTCTTTTTCTCTTCTTTCAGCACTGTTTAATACTTACTTATGATGAAAATGATTCCAACTAACTTAAGTCCTTGATATTGTGTTTGTTTTTCTCTGGTGGTTTTTATTGTCTTGGTGTTTTTGTGTTGTAAAGCACTTGACAGGAAAGTAAAGTAAAGTAAAGCACTTGAGTTGACATCATCTTTCCACGTGTCCCAAAATTATTCCGGGACACAAAGTTCTACACCTGCCTTGTTTACATAGCTAAACCTCATGTTTATTGACATTTGTTTTTTGTTCAAATATCCTTATAAGATTAGCACTGTTTGTGAAGTTCTGTTTGCTCTTGGTGCACTGACGTGTTGAGTTTCAGGAAATGTTCCAGATGTGCCAAGCTGGGATCGACTCAGAGCGAGCTAACTGAGGAATTAGCAATTCCATAATTGGCCGTTCTGTCAGAGGTTCTGACAAGCCGAGAAGATGAAGTGGTCACAAGTGATTTGTCTCCTGCTCTGTCTTGCACTGTGCCAGCCCGACACAAAACTTCACTCACTAATTTGAACATCCATGTCCTGCTTTTCAAACTTCTTTATTTTTCCTTCAAAGACTGTAATTCAAGCACATAAACACTGCTCTATCAGATCACCAGGGTTAGTGAACTGAGCTGTGTCAGGTTGTACTGCGTAAGAGCCGCAAGCAAAGAACATGCCAGGGTACCTACGAAAAGTAATGCACTGTAATTCGTATATATCCCACAAAATAAATTTGTATGTAATACACATAATTGTGAACCAGGAAGTATAAAGAATGACGAACGCCGCATATGGAGGAGGTCGGGGTGTTCGGGTGGGTCAATAAAACACCAGACTTCCTCCCAGGAGACAGGTGTTCATACCTTGTGTGAAACAAGAAGTTTAACGTTGATTTGTCACGTAACTTCTGTTCTTAAGTTACGCCACTTCCGGCATTATTTTAACCCAAACCACGATCTTTTCCTAAACTAAGTAGTTTTGTTGCCTAAACCGAACCAAGTTGTTTCCTATGAAGACGGAAGTTTATTTTAGAAAAAACTGGAGCAGAAACGGACATGTTTCACGTGTTGCTGTTCATTCATAGAAAAATGCAGAAAAAATTAGGAAAAACTTTTCGGAAGATATCATACGAACCGTCGTATGAGGATACTTTGCACTGATGGGTGTGGTAAGAAGTGCCACAGAGCACACTTGTGACCACATCCATCAGTGATGCATTTGAACTTTTCAACCAGAGAAGGAAGTGAAACGCTGCTTTTCAGCCTACTTTTTAAAGTGCCCCTATCTGTGTGATGCTTCATCCTTTGGTCAAACTAAATATTTGAGAGCAGCACTGTTCAATGGGGTATTAATCATCTTATTTAAAGAACATTTAGGACACATATGTAGCAGTGAACTTCAGGATCAACAGGTGTTTTACCCTAGCCTGAGAAAGTCCCCTGAAGTATAATAGGTAATCGTGTTTGCTCCGTCTGACGTTAAAATATCACTAAGTGTTGAGCTGAGTTGCCATTTAGTGAGTTAAGTGTTGTAACTTGAGGATGTCTGCTACTTAGAGACCCAAGCTCTTTGGGTTATTATACGGTTGCTGCCTGCTTTTCGGATTAAGATGGTAGAAACGTGAACATGAAAAGTATAAGATCCTAGTTAATCTTCATTCTGTCTGTAAGTCCGACAATTTAATATCACCATGGATGTACAGTTACACGAGCCATCCGGTCCTTGCATAACCAAAGTGAGAGCTGTGTCGGTATACTCGGCATAAAGTCAAACATGTTGGCCCCTGCCAGGGTGGTCCCTTGTCACCAATCCTGTTTGTGATTTTCATGGACAGGATCTCAAGGTGCAGCCAGGGGGGAGGAGAGTGTCCAGTTTGGGGACCTCAGAATTGCGTCTCTGCTCTTTGCAGATGATGTGGTTCTGTTGGTTTCAGCACGCACTGGGTGGTTTGCAGCCGAGTGTGAAGCGGTTGGGATGAGAGTCTGTACCTCCAAGTCTGAGGCCATGGTTCTCTGACAGAAAACAGTGGATTGCGCCCTCCGGGTTGGGGAGTGAGTCATTGTCCCAAGCGAGGGAGTTTAAGTATCTCGGGGTCTTGTTCACGAGTGAGGGTAAAATGGAGCGGGAGATGGACAGCCGATTCGGTGCGGTGTCAGCAGTTATGCGGGCGCTGCACCGGACCATTGTGGTGAAGAGGGACCTGAGCCGGAAGGCGAAGCTCTCAATTTACCAGTTCAACTACGTTCCAACCCTTACCTATGGTCATGAACTTTGGGTAGTGACCGAAAGAATGAGATCGCGGATACAAGCGGCCAAAATGAGCTTCCTTCATAGGGTGGCTAGGCTCAGCCTTAGAGATAGGGTGAGGAGCTCAGACATCCGGAGGGAGATCGGAGTAGAGCCGCTGCTCTTTTGCGTCGAAAGTAGCCAGCTGAGGTGGTTCGGGCATCTGGTCAGGATGCCTCCTGGACGCCTCCCTTTTCAGGTTTTCTTGGCACGGCCAACTGGTAAGAAGCCCCGGGGTAGACCCAGAACACGCAGGAGAGATTTCTATATCTCGTCTGGCCTTGGAACGCCTCGGGGTCCCCCAGAAAGAGCTGGCAAATGTTGCTGGGGAGAGGGACGTCTGGAATACCCTGCTAAGCCTGCTGCCCCCACGACCCGGCCCCTGATAAGCAGAAGAAAATGGATGGATGGATGGATGGATGGATGAATATGGATGTACCCACTAATGTTTTCAAAAGTCACTGAATGTGCCTTTAATGTCCTTCACCGTCCTCTCTGCTTTCTTGCACCGGCTCCCTCGCTCTCCTGTTCCCCCTCCCTGAGGCTGTGCGCTTGCCCTGACAATGCAGCATTATGGAAATAAATTGTTCCATTAGGTGCATTGTGTTCTGTCATCAGGCCAACCACACTGGGTTATTAATGGACACGGCCTCTGCTTTGATTAAGACTGAAGATTTATGAAAAAACACACACTGGTGGCGTATCACCCAACATACTTCCCTGCAGGAAGGGACCTTATGAGTGTCACCAAACTGGAAAACACCTTAGTTTGACAGATACATGACAATTTCCTCTTTTGGACATTGATACGGTGGCAAAGACCTGCAGTAACCATAAAATGTGAAAGATTTCAGAACTCTCAGGTGAAGTCACTGAAACATCATTAGATGTATTCAAGAATCCATACATGAACATTACTTATATTTGATACTGTTTGTCTGTTTTACATCACTGTGGACTGTTATATTAAAGAAATATTGCCGTGCTAGATCAACCTGTTCTCATTCCCAGTGCATCAAATACCGATGCTTTGTCACGGCCGTCGGCGTTAGATACCGACGCACAAGGCACCCTTTAGCGTCGGTATGAGACGCACTGAGCTTTCCATTTAGTACAATGTAAACCCATCTGTGTCAATATTAAACGCTCAGGGAAAGTGCACCAGGAGTGACTGTGGTGACGTAGCTTTAAGAGCGAAAAGACACACCGGGCGGGTGGGAGGGGAGGTGGATGAGTCCAACAAACACAACACTTTCATCCAGGAGACCGCTGTTCATGTCCTGTGCGTCATGTTACAATCAGCTGTTCGTTTGTGTCCCGTGTTCACAATGTTAAGTGTCATTTTCACTGTACAAACATAGTAGTTTTAAGCCCAACCATGTAGTTCTTTCCTAAAAGTAACTATAATGGTTTTGATGCCGAAAATAAAGTGACGCCAAGGGGCGTGACAAAGCGGTGGAATTGGGATGATAACATGTTGTTCAGGCTGGAGTTAGAGAGAGAGACGGAGCGACCAACCAACATTGGTCATGCCGCTTACAAACATATAAGCAGACGCTTCTGGTACCAATCGGATACTTAACAAGCGATCGTTTCAGTCAACTCATGAATAAGATTTCTACAAAACCTGACGTTACTGTTACAGTGTTTGTCTAAGTGCAGCGTATCAGCACAGTGTGTAGGCTACGTGCTATTTCTATATCTCTTCACCCATCTTGTTAGTATCATACAGGCCTTAGTCATTCCCTCTCTACAACACAGGTAGGTGTGTGTGTGTGTGTGTGTGTGTGTGCAAGTGTGACTGATCCCATTTATCAGGCCAGTTAACCCTTGGCAGCAAGTAGTAATACGGAGCAGGAGACCAGAGGGGGATGCAGGCACTTGCTCTAATTAAATCCCCCCTCCACCTACCCACCCACACCTACACAGACCGCCTCCCCTCCTCCGGCAGGAGAGACTCTGACCTTCCAACCCAGCCCCCCGCCGCTGCTTGCATCTCCCACCTCAGCTCTGCAAACTGCAAAGTGACACATGGAAACAGTTTTCTCTTCTAATGGGAGTTTACACCCCAATCTTTAATATCACTTACTCCAGCTACACTGTTTTGATCATAAACTACTGATTTACATTAAATTAAATCACTCTACGCTTAATGAAAGACAGTTCTTGTCATTTGCTGCTCAGTGTTAATATATTAGACATTAGGTTTAGACATCAATTAAAGCCACAACACCCCACATAAACACAAAGTAAGTGCATCAAAAATCATGACATCAGATTGGGAAAAATCACCATAGGGATTTTTATTTCTATATAATAATAATCACTACGATGAATGATAAAATAGTCTGAAAATTAAGAATGTCTAACACTGAATATGTTACTGTTTCAGCCATGCCAGTGGTGATGGCGATGTTGGTCTCTTCACCACTTTGGTCTGGACTGAAATATCTCAACAAATATTGGATGCATTGTCATTCAATTTTGTTCAAATATTCATGACACACTTGCCAAACCTCCCGATTTTCCCAGGAGACTCCTGTTTTTCATTGCCGTCTCCCGGCTTCCTCCCGGTGTCACAATTCTCCCGTATTTCTCCGATTTATGGCAAATTTTTACACTTTTTTTCCTTTTCCTTATCTCAACCTGTTACTGGCACTGTATAGCATGTATAAGCCTTACTGTTTCTCCCCGGACGACAATAAAGCTACACCTAATGTCATTTCCCAGCGGAAGAGAAATGCTCGCAATCGCCATGGATGCATAAAGAGAACCACTCGCGACACAACGCAGTTTGAACTGTGCTTGCCGCACATCACAGTGTGCAGTGGTGCCGTTGTTGCGTTGTCTGAAAGGGCCTTCAGTGAGTGAGAGACGGAGAGAGAAATGGAGAGTATTAAGAGAAATAAATACTCAAGCAAGGGTAACAAATGAATGAATGAATAAAAACTGATAAATATTAGTTTATGTCAGAGATTCACACAAGTTGATGCCAGAGGGGCGAATTATTCAGTTTTCTTTCCTGAGAATTAAAAGTAAAATTAAAAGTTGGCCTATTTAACTGTTGCAGTGTACTTATTATTTTGGTTATTTGCATTCTTTAAAAGTCACCAGGATGCAGGAAACAAAGTTTCTCTAGGGGAGGACCTCCAAGACCCCCCATGTTGGTTATGAAATCCTACCAATTTTAGAGGTCTCAAGGTCGACAGGTATGATTCATGATCCCCAGAGGATGAAGCCAGCAGACTTTGGGGATCCTCTGACTTTTCTTCTAGCGCCACCATGAGGTTGACATTTTTGACGTTTTTATTAAAATTTCCCAACAACTATTGGATGAAGTGCCAAGAAATTTTGTACACATATTTATGTTCCCCCGAGGATGAACTGCAGCAACTTTGGTGATCCCTCATGTTCAAGATTCAAGATTCAAGATGTTTATCGTCACACCGGTTATACAAGTACAATCGTATGAAATAGTTTTTGCTGGGAAGCTCCATTAAAAAGAATAAGTTATATTAATAACGCAATAATAAAAGTAGCCTCATCATGAGGTCAACATTTCTATATAGCTTTTTAGCAACAGTGAGCAAAACTAAGACAATCAGCATAAACATTATACCTCCTAAACATCAGCATGTAGGCACTATGTATGTTAGCCTACAGCCTCACAGAGCTCCTAGCGTGGCTCTCCAGTTTTGTTTATGTGTGTATGTTAAGATTACATTACTACATAAATCATAAATCTAGTCTGATACTGTGTAAGAGTACAGCGGTGTGATGATCTGCTTCTCTGTTTCTCTTACAAACCGTGGCCACAAATCTGCGAATGAATCCATTTAAAAAAACAGGAACATTGTGTTCAACTGTGTAACACTCTTCCTACATTGATAAATTTGAGTTTTTCGTTGTTATAACTGTATTTGCTTTCCCAGGGCTGTTGAGCTAATCGACATATGATGATGATGCTTTTCCCTTTTCAACTATGTATGCCTTCACTGAGCTGTTGACCTTCTCTAATCCAGCCTGTTTTCAGTGCGAGTGGCATATGATCTTAATGCTGACTCAAAATAAATGTGTCCTTCCTTCACTTGTGCAGTAATGACAGCGAATAAAGTAGCATTAATGTGAATAAGTGTTTGCACTGGTGTGAAGGCGCACAGCCGGCTATTGTGTGGCACGCTGGGTTCAAAAGCGGGTTAAGAGCAGGGTAATCTGTCTGGCTGACAGCATCAAAGCGGCTGGCATCATTAATACAGTCGCAGGCTGAGGCGTAGTCACAGCGGCTCCTTCCACTGTTTGTGAAGGTTACACATGAACTTGCATGCCCACATGTAGGTACAGGTACCTGTGTTTGTGTGTGGGCAGAAGTATGCACAAATTAGAGGAAGAAATCCAGTTCATTTTTTTGTTTTCATTAATGGTGGTGATGTTTGATGTTTGTTCTGGGCCCATTTTAGTATATTTAGTTTACTTAGTTATTTTAGTATAGGGCTGTCAACTGATTAAAATATTTAATCGCGATTAATCACAAATTAATCTTTTTTTTTTATCTGTGCAAAATGTACCTTAAAGGGAGAATTGTCAAGTATTTAATACTCTTATCAACATCGGAGTGGGCAAATATGCTTGCTTTATGCAAATTAATGTGTATATATTATTGGAAATAAATTAACAACACAAAACAATGACAAATATTGTCCAGAAACCCTCACAGGTACTGCAATCATAACATGGCAAACTGCAGCCCAACAGGCAACAACAGCTGTCAGTGTGTCAGTGTGCTGACTTGACTATGACTTGCCCCAAAACTGCATGTGATTATCATAAAGTGGGCATGTCTGTAAAGGGGAGACTCGTGGGTACCCATAGAACCCGTTTACAGGTCAAGGGACCCCTTTGAAAATGGCCATGCCAGTTTTTCCTCGCCAAAATTTAGTGTAAGTTTGGAACGTAATTAGCTTCCTTCGCGACAAGCTAGTATGACATATGATTGGTTGGTACCAGTAGATTATTTAGGTTTTCTAGTTTCATATGATGCCAGTATCTTCACTCTAGCTTTAAAACTGAGCCCACTATAACCTCCGAAAGATTGTTTGCGTTAATGCGTTAAATAAATTAGTGGTGTTAAAATGAATTTGTGTTAATGCATTATTATCGAGTTAACTTTGACAGCCCTTGTTTGGTAATATTTGGAGCACAGCTACTATTTTATTAAAGTAAGTTTATTAGCACAAAAATGTTTAACTATCACACAACAGTGATAAATGTCAAATGATTACCCCATCAGTCACAGTCCATCATAAAAAAAGGGCAGATAAACAGTGTGTTTATTACTAGCGCATTGTAAAGGTTCTAGCAGGTTCTAAGGAATACTTATTATCTATCTGCATGGAAGATAAACATATCTGTAGAGGACTGGGAGGACCTCTGACTAATAATACCAGATGTCATTAAATAACTCTTTTTAATACAAATATTCCTGACAACTGTAAATGTAATTGGTGCTCTGATTTTATGTTTATTACATACCTGAAGATTAAATTTAAGGAAATGAAAACTAAATTTCTACCTGTTACAGGACAAACATGTAATTGCTTTCAAATAGAAGTTAGTGACACGTCTCACAGTTTGGCATTAGAAAAACTGACTGGTAAATTTGAGGATATTCATAAGATATGGGTGCCTTTCTTACAAGTCATGACTGTGACAACATATCCTCATACAAGAGTTCGTATGATATCTTACGAAAAGTTATTTCTCATTTTTCGGTCGTTCTCTTGCAAATGTCCAGTAATACGAGCGATCAGTGTGCCCGTGCAAGCCCCTGCGGTGTTTAGGTGACAAAACTACTTGGTTAGGTTTAGTAAAAGCTTGTAGTTTGGGTTACATAAAATAACTAGGTTTGTTACATAACTGTCGTAGACGCCGTTAGTTAAGTAGCCTACGTAAGTTACGTAACAAAAGTAAGGTAAAATAAGTCAAAGTTGACTTTTAGTTTCGCACTGGACACAAACAGCGGTCTCCTGCCCACAAGGATTAGTGCTACTGTTCTCACTTCAAGGTATATATGATATTTTTGGTCTGGGTTGTACTTCTGAGACATACATTTTTATACCTTATTTATTCCTCCATTTTAATTTCTTAAACATAATTCTACATTTATAAGTTTATTTTTCTTCCCCTGTAATTACTTATTTATATTTAACGCTATGAATAGTTTTCCTTTAACTGAGAATGTGGAGTTGTTGTAAATGTTTGAAGAACTGAAATGAACAAACGCCAATAAACAACAATTTCTTCCATATACTACAGTGCAATACAACCACGACATTGTGCACTGCAGCCGTTGCTTGCCATCGACAAATTCCCACTCTCTTACTATAACTTTCACAGCGGGTGCACTGCATTAGCTCTTGCCAGTACGGGACATCTTGCAGAGTGTCAAGTGCAGAGAAAAACAGTGCCAACAGCAGGTATTATGTTTAATCTTTATCACCTAATCAAATCAAACAGCAGCAGGTAGAGTGGCAGAGGAAGTGGTACCAACTAGCAAAAACAAGTTATCGGGTAGGACAACCTATTAAAGGAATGGTCTACATGAAACATTCAGGTTTAAGGTATCGTTGGATTAAGTTGCATCTGCTAATGTCTCCCTCTATGGAGGATGGAAACTGCCAAAATCCAAAATAAATAAATGAATAAATAAATAAATAAGTCATTAAATATAGCAAAAATAACATTAAAAATAAATGTAGCCAATAATGAATTGATACAATGTGACATAAATTGATATTTCTGTTTTAATTTGCTTCTTTATTTATTTATCTTTGTATTAATTCCCTTATATATTTACTCTTCTGTTTAATTTTTCCTTTTATTTATGTATTTATTTTTATTAAATTTGAAATGTATTTATTTATTTTTTAATTTATTATTCATTTATTTATGTTTGCATTTATTTTATATTTATTTCTGCACGACTGTCCCTTTGCATTTCACCCCTTATTTATTTTTCCCAAACTTATTTCTGTATTTTTTTTTTTATACTCTTCTTTACACATTTCTTTTTACATTGCTTTATGCATTTCTGCCTCATTATGCAAATGAGGGGGCTGTCATTCAACCTGTGTCATCATGGAGTCAGGGTGCTTGACTATATGCTATCTAGCTAGCTAAAGGTATCTACTTCTGCTTATCAACTCTAGTCTTCATTCCCGGCTCTGTCGTCCATAGCTCCCTGCTCCTGTCTAATGAACATACTGTACAACACAACTACTCCATGAATGGTCTCTGGGGCTTGTTGAAAGGGGTTCTGGAAAATGTGAGAAACTACAAATCAAAAATAGTTTTATGGGGCAAACAAGCCAAAAAATAACATTACTTGCAAAAATGTGACTGCATTATGTAGAAGTGCAGGAAGATACGTTTTGTTGTGTGAGATAAAGCACAACTCGGAACATCAAGATGAGTAGTTTTGTAAGCAATCTGAGCCGCTAGTTTTATAACTTGATATAAACAACAATAACAACAATAACAACAAACAGACAAATTAAATTTAGGTCTGCTGCTGTTGGACGTTCTGGATGTACAACAGACAAAAGCGTTTCATCTACCAGCAAACACGATGGATTCAGGTCATTTACTAGATTTGTATTCTAGCCTATTTACATAAAACTAAAGAGATACCAGTGTGTGTGTGTGTGTGTGTGTGTGTGTGTGTCTGCATGCATATAGAGGGTCACGTCAACATCTCATTTATGTAATGGCTCCACATTTATCGCACCCTGACATGACTGACAGGTGGAAATGACATCACTAACATTTAAATTGTTGTCCTTCTCTCTGCAGAGTAATACATCCTAAGTGATGCATATTCCACCAACAAGCTATTTCTACACTCATCTACACCATCTTTACTCCACCTTTCTCAAACACACACACACACACGCATGTGCTTTAATCCCCCTCTCGCTTTTCTGTGTTTCATTTTACTGTCCCCACAACCTCACAGTGTCACTGCGCTATCCAATTGGCATAATTGAGCCGGGTCAGATGATAAAGAGACCTATAACAATCAATGCAGGTGAAATAAAAAACAGCTCCCAGTTATTACTTTTTTCCTTTTCCAACGTCAATCAATGCCCCTCCCCTACACTCACACACATCAGTTTAACAGACTGGGACTGCTGCGTTTATTTGAGGAAACGGTTTGACATCTCAGAAGGAAGAATGGAGAGACACGGCGGAGGTGAAGGCAGAAGAAGAAGAAGAGGAAGAGGAGGAGGAGGAGGTTCAGCAGTACCAGAGCTAAGATAAATGAGACGTGACAGGCTGCCACTCTTCTCAGCACCTTCTCATCAGCATGACACAGCTGTCACAGCCCTATTTCAGGAAAATTAAACGGCCTTACGGTAAACTGGCCTGCCTGGAGGGAGGGGCTGGAGGAGTGTGTGTGCGTGCGTGTGTGTGTGTGTGTGTTTGTGTGTGTGTGTGTGTAAATGAATAAGCTTGTAGTATGCAGATGGGCTTTGTGCTTCTCTCCTCCTCCCCCAATCTGTCCCCCTCCTTCAAGCACCATCCTCTCCTTTTGACATGGTAATGGCTCCAAATTGATGAAGACACTTCACTCATTCAGTGACAACTCTACTGGCAAGCGACATAAACACTTCCTCCACGCCTCCTCATCCATCACTCACGGAGCCCCTCCCTTCTGCCTGCCTGGCATTGGCTGGGCGGGAAGTTGTTTAATCAGCTAATTTGCTCTTTGGCCACCGTTAATGACCGCACCACCTCTGGATTATCTTGTCATCCCATCCTCTTAATCAGCGCTGATGAACTGCTCATCAAACTATTAGCCTCTGTTGGCCTTTGTCATGCTTCGCAAAGCCTGTAATTAAAACTAATCTGTTGGGTCACATTTCTCCCTTTAATTGAGTTTGATTCAGTAGCTTTTATAGAGTGAACGAGAGACCTCAACTCTCAATGCAAGCAAAGGAAGAAAACACACAACCTTGACGAAACGTAGGCATTTTCCAAAAAAATTAGGGCTGTCAATCGTTAAAAATATTTAATCGCAATTAATCATGATTGTCCATAGTTAATCGTGATTAATCGCAAATTAATCACACTTTTTTTATCTGTTCAAAATAAAGGGAGATTTGTCAAGTAAGTACTGTAATACTCTTATCAACACGGGAGTGGGCAAATATGCTGCTTTATGCAAATGTATGTATATGTTTATTATTGGAAATCAATTAACAACACAAAACAATGAAAAATATTGTCCAGAAACCCTCACAGGTACTGCATTTAGAATAAAAAATATGCTCAGATCATAACATGGCAAATTCAAGCCCAACAGGCAACAACAGCTGTCAGTGTGTCAGTGTGCTGACTTGACTATGACTTGCCCCAAACTGCATGTGATTATCATAAAGTGGGCATGTCTGTAAAGGGGAGACTCGTGGGTACCCATAGAACCCATTTTCATTCACATATCTTGAGGTCAGAGGTCAAGGTACCCTCCTGAAAATGGCCATGCAATTTTTTCCTCACCAAAATTTAGCACAAGTTTGGAGCGTTATTTAGCTGCCATATATTTCTGAGGGAAATGCAGAACATGTATGTGAATTAAGCAACTGTTTACCATATTAAATTCTAATACTGCTATGAAGAGGCTCGAAAAAGGGTAGGTCCCATCCTTCCTCAAGAACATTTTTATATATCTTAAAAAAAACAAAACATTTTAACAATCTGATTATCATTATTTGTGAGTATGCTGTCATGAACCTACAAAGCGTAATTTACATGTTAACATAGAGATGGTGGATAGTCCTCTTGGTTTTTCTTAATGGTATCACTATTAGAACCTTATATTGCACCTTGTCATTAAATATTAGCTATTAGCATTGATTCTCTGCTATTATCCTTCTTCCTTGACTAAGGATTTATAATAATAAACTATTACACCACCAGCATTTATGTTCTTTGCCTTCTGAAGCATTTTTTTTTTTTAACAGCATTTTATCAATTAAAAAGTTTGAATTGCACACAGACAGGAATATAAACAAGGGGATGATGTGTGCAAAAGTCAAAGTAAAATTTCACAATTAGTTACGACTCTATATATTGTGATTTTTTAAATCTAATTTTAAGAAAACTGTTATAGTATGAAGAACGCACCATGTGCATAAAATCTGAGTAAAAGAAATGTACTTTTTAAAAAAAATCAGAACAGTGGGATCTGCATTAGCATTTATCACAGTCGCTGTAACATCAACATCATAGCACTACTTTGAGAGAGCACATACACTGAGAGGGAGCATATCTTTGTTAATGAAATAAAGTATTGACTGAATTAATCTTTGCATTTAAAATATTAATTAAAAATCAATTGTGTTTTTGAGAATCGATACAGTATCACAAAACACTATATCACAATACTCAATATTTTCGATATTTTCTTACACTCTTTAGATATACTAGATCGGTATCAGTGCCAATGCTGTCATTATTATGCAGATCAGTTATCGGCCATGACGTGACCGATCAACATTAAATACAGTTTCTTTGTTTGAAAAAAATTCAGTGTTTCTCAGTTACATCCATTCAGTCATGGCAGGTTGTTCACTGGCGACGTTTTTAGTGCCACAGCGATCTGCGACCTGATCTCATGTTACCTTACATACAAATGATCCCAGTGAGTTCCACACAGTGAATTATACAGATTTTAAACTATAGGAAAAAGAGAGTGACAATATTGATTGGAACTCGATATCGTTCTGATAAATATCAGAATTGGTATCAGGAGAGAAAAAGTTGGACTGATGCATCAACCATGCATTCACTGTACCTGCCTAAGCTCACCGAGCCTGCATGATGGCCACATGGAATATATTCAAATCTACGTTGCTCATTTCATGTGCCAAGGCCTTGTGTAGTGTTTTGTGATCTCTTAATTTTAACAATATTTCCTGTTACCCCAGAATGTGGGGTGGCTCACCCTGTGGTTTTCTGGTATTAGTTACTGGGCATTCAGATAACATTAAATAAGAGAATACATTATTTGGACAAAGAGTATTTGGGCAGACTAATGGACTTATGGCATATAAGATGTATTTCTCTCTATCAGCTAAATTGCAAGACATCATAAAGTTTGATTTATGTAAACAGAAATGACCACTAACAGTTAAATTGTCCATTTGTACATGGTTAAGTTTATTAGCCTATTTTATCTGTAGTTTGGGATTTATCCTGTAATTATTATTACTATCAATACTTTATTTTTTTATTATTTATTTAGTCTTAATTTTTTTTTTTTTTTCTTTTTTTGTATTTTCATTCAACTTTGTTTTTTGTTCTTTATCCTTTTTGCATCGGCAATGGATGAGGGTTGGGTGGGAGGGGACTTTAGGGGAAAAATACCAAAATATGGAAGGACAATCATTTACATTTGTGCTCAGTTTGTATGTTTCTGTACACCTGATGTTACTCCCAATAAATTATTACGGGAAAAAAAATAAGAGAATACAAATCAGCGGAGCTTTGAGTTATGAACCGCCACCTTAAGGATCTGCTAAGCTGCCATGACATAACCATAATTTTCACTTCAGTTGAGAGTTTATTTAAGAGCTGATTCACACACATTTTCTCCTAAAAGAAGGACACACTGAATACTTTAATTTCTTTTGAGCTTGAAAATAACACTTGAAATTAGCATAAAGTCACAATTATTGTAAACTTCATTTAAAAATACTGGAAAACATCAAAAAGGTATCTTGAAGTAATGGATTCTACATTTCTATTTAAACTTTGCTGAAATAAATGAACTTCGGCTGAAAGTACAACCTTTAATTGAAGGTAACTAACACAAAATATGCAGGCATCTTTCTAGTACACACCGGTAGGGGATAAGGAGGTATCTGACCAGCACTGTGGTTCAATTCAGCATATGGTTAAGATCAGAAATGAATGAATCTATCTCTATGTGCTGATTTGTTTAATTTAGGTAAACTGAAACCCGCCCAGTCTGTCTGAGTTTTGAGCTTAAGATTCTGTCCTAGCTGCCTGTTTAAACCACGTTTTGCTGCCTCAGCACAACCATGCAGCACTTTCACTGTAGGTGAAAGAGTTGTTATGTCTTTAAAAGAATTCATAACATCCAATTGACCTTATACGGCAAATAAAAACTATCGATCCTCCCTCCCCAACTCCCACTTTAAAAGACTTATTGTGGAGCTCCATTTCATCTAATCACTTGGCAAAAGAGTCCAGGGTCTAAATAAAGAAAGAATAAATAAAAAAGTCCCCGGGCCAACGTGTTGCTCTCACCTTTGCAGATGAAATTACCCGAAAAGCTGTTACAAATCAATATAATCAATGCAATCAGCTAACTGACACAGGCAATCTCCTGCCAGTAAGTAAAATACCCCCGGCGGAGATCTTTCAATCTCTAGTGCCATAATTGCCCCCAAGGGCGACGTTAGGGTGTAGCATTTTGTACACTTAATTAAATTAGTGAGCTCTGTGGACAGGGTGGGTTGCCGATCTCACAGAGAACGGATAGGTCTGGCTCTGAGCCAGTAATTAAGGCAATACCTTTCCTGATTACGCCAATCCCCCTTAATGAACTCATTATGCATTTTAACCCAAACACTCCCATGAATTAATGAGCACAAAGAAAGCCCCTGGATGGAAAGAACGCCTCGATCACGAACACAAGCCATAACTCATCCACTCAACAGGGCAGACGTAATGTCCATATTTCTCCCTCTTTCAGCAGCAGCCAAGGCTAATTTGGTGTTGAGTGACAGCAAAAGTTCTGGGTCTGTACACATAAAGCTTTAAAGAAATAGCACCGCTCGTCTGGGAAGTAACAACAGAAACTTTACTGGGCGACTTTACAAGGTCTCACAGGAATCAAGTCAGAATTCACTGTACTTAGAAAACTTTTGTGCGGTCATTTTGCACAGATAAGACTACATGCTCACACCCACATGGGATCCAAAACATATGTGTAAAATGATTTAAAGAGACCTAAGAACACTGCAGGGTGGGAGCAGCTCTGCGCTGACCCATAATGCTTTGCTAATTAAATAATACACTAATTGATTCATTGCCAAATCAATAAAGCCCACAGATGGTTTATGATGTGAGAGCTAAAGTGTGTTTGTGTTTGAGGACTGAGGTTGGGTTACAAATGAAACAGACACACACACACACAAACAAAGGACCCAAACTGCCAGTGCATACCTCTGAACGATAAGCAAAAGCACATGAAATTGGTGCTAAAATGTAGGCGAACATTGAGTTGACCTTGCGCTTGTGTTGTATGACATCATTTCAGCCCCTCACAGGCAGCTGATAGTGAATATAAAAGGTGTGGTACAGTGTGTGTGTTTGTGTGTGTGTGTGGGCAACCCATAAACACAGCTCTGTCCTATAGACCCAGTCCCAGGGGAGTCTGGGATTTGTAGGTGGGCCTGAGGAAGAAATCACCTGGGATATCGTTAATTCAAGTGTAATGAATCCTTAGGGTGTTTGTGTATAAAAGGGCATATGCACTGTAAATATGTGATATGTTATGTATACTTTATGACTGGTCATTCGTGTGTGTGTGTGTGTGTGCGCGCTTGCCTGGTAAGGTCGGAATTACCTTTGAAAGTAATTGGGACAGCAGTGAAGCGTGACATCTCACTGATCTGAGTGGACGTAAGGGTTGTAAATCCCGCTACATGAGCAGTTTGATATTTGTTTCCAAGGATGTGTGCACAAACACACACCTACACACACACACAGAGACGCAGAGAATAGCCACCAGTGCTCAAAATGCTGTCAGATGAAGGTTGTGCTTGTCTGCCATGGGAGATGATTCATCGAAGACCGAGCCAACTTAATTAAAAAAGTAAAGTATTTCTCATTTAATGTGAAACTGCATAACACCGATGAAAAGCTTATTTTAAAAGCTCTACATTAACATTGTCACACCAAAATGATTCAGAAACAACACTCCATATTAGTAAACAAGTAAGAATACACATTTTAATGTGTTCTCAAGGTATGAATGTCACCTTTAGTATTGCTCTTTGCTACTCTACGTGGCCATAGTTATGTGGCCACCCCATAGACTGTGTATAAGAAGTGGACGTAGTCACCGTGACGTCCACCCATTGGTTTGTGAACTGCCGTTTTGAAGCCTCGAAGCCTTCGTTTACGAAAGGGTTAAAGTTCTAAGACAAAAACACGGACAACACCGGGGTAGCAACCTGTCAATCACAAGGTAGCCACGCCCTACCTTGGTCTATTTGACTCTAAATGGGACCATAATTTACTAAATGAACATCATATTGAAGAAGACTTGAAACTAGCGATTGAGACTATAAACTATTGTTTACAATGTTTACTGAGGTAATAAATCAAGTGAGAAGTAGGCTCATTTTCTCTACGGATGCACCGATCTGGCTTTTTCAGTCCCGATACCGATAGCGATACCTGGGCTTTGGGTATCCGATACCAGTCTTTAGTTAATAAGATGTATGCATCACTGTGTGGAAGTGACTGAGATCATTCTTTTATGGGTAAGGAAACATCAGGCTTGACTTAAACATTGCTTTCATAACATTGTAAAACTAAATGTAACAAATAAATTCATAGATATAAATTTACTGAATTGTTGATTATTATTAAAATAATAAATCGTACACCAACACTGGCAAAAAAATCTTCAAAATTAACAGGAATTACAGTTCAAGTGTAAACCTTTTAAATGCAGCAACAAATTGATCAAAACTTAAACAGGAATTCAAATTTCAGTATATAATGTATATAGTATATAAACATAGAACTGAATTTAATAGTTTGGACCAGATTGTCATCGATATCCGATCCAGCTATTTGAATCAGTATCGGCCTGATATCCAATCTGGTGTCGGTGCATCCCCAATTTTCTCATTGACTTCTATACAATCAGACTACTTTTTGCAACCAGAGGAGTCGCCCCCTGCTGGTTATTAGAGAGAATGCAAGTTTAACGCACTTCAGCATTGGCTTCACTTCTCAGACCCGGAGGTTGCCCAGTGGCCACCCACACGTTTCACACATATGAGATAATTGACGACCTCCACTCTTCTGGGAAGGTTTGACAAAAGATTTTGGAACTTGGCTGCAGATATTTGCTCCATTCAGCCAGTAGAGGATTAGCGAGGTTGGGCTCTGATGTTGGGCGATAAGGCCTGGCTTACAGTTAGAGTATTAGTTCATCTCAAAGGCGTTGGATGGCGTTAAAGTGATAGCTCGGGTGTTTTGAAGTGGGGTTGCATGAGGTACTTATCCATAGTCAGTGTATTACTTACAGTAGATGGCGGTCGGCATGCCCCTTGTTTGGAGAAGAAGACCGGAGTACTGGAGCAAAGCAATACACTGCTGTGGACAGAGACAGAAGAAAAATGTATTTTAGCCACCTAAACTAAAGGCTCACGTAAAAAAAAATCGATATCTGTTTAAGTGTACGCTATATTTAGAATGGTGAACTGAACTGAAAGTGCAACATATCTATACTGTTTTTGTCATCTGAGCCTGCTGGCTTTGGAGAGAGCATTAATAAGTTTCACTTTCAGTTCAGCTCCCCAGGAAGGGGCTGTCTGATGGCAAGACAAATGGTGAAAATATTCTAAATATAGCGTACACTTAAACGGATATCTTTTTTTTAAGGTGAGCCTTTCTTTTAGGTGGCTAAAATGTGTTTTGTTGCCGGCGCCGTCCACAGCAGTGTAATGCTTTGCTCCGGTGTCGGAACTCCTGTTTGCTTCTCCAAACTGGGGGCGTGCCGACCGTCATCTACTGTCGGTAATACACCTACTATGGATAAGTACCTCATACAACCCCACTTCAAAACACCCAAACTATCCCTGTGAAGTGGCCAGTGAAGTTCTTCAACACCAAACTGGGAAAACAACTTCTTTATGGACCTGACTTTGCGCATGGAGGTATTATCATGTTAAAATAGGAAAGGGGATTCCCCAAAATGTTGCCACAAAGTTGAAAGCACACTACTGTCTTGAATACTATACTGTAGAATTAAGATTTTTCTTGACTGGAAATAAGGGGACTAGCCCAAACCATGAGACAATTATTCATTTTTCAGAGAGGTAGCTTTCACCTGGCATCCGCCAAACCAAGATTCATCCATCGGACTGCCAGATAGTAAAGCAGGATTCATCACTCTAACACAACAACACGTGTTTTATGCCACTCCATCCATCGAATGGCACTGCACATGGCGAATTTAGGCTTGAGTGCTGCTGCTCAGACATGCAAACATTTCATGGAGCTCCAAGGAAGTCTGAAACTCGGGAGTGAGTATTGCGAGAGTACAAATTACTTTTACACACCTCAGCACTCGTTAGTCAGGGAGCTTTTCAAACCCATCGCTTCACAGCTGACCGAGGCAAATCTAGCAGGGGGTGGTGGAATGAAACAAAGTACATTTACTCCAGTACTGTCCTTAAATACAAATTTTAGGTACTTTTACTTTCCTTGACCATTTCTATTTCATGCTACTTTATAATATTACTCAGCGTTGGATTTCACCCGTTGATGGCACCCCTGCAACACTAGACTGATGTATACTACGGGATCGTCTTGTCATATCTCCGTAACCTATGGTGTAGCTTCGGATCCTACGTACATAGCCACTATAGGTAAGTTGTAGCCCCAAATGCAGAACTATAAAGCTAAGCAGAAGCTTGCTTTACAGATGAAGTATTTACATACAAATCATACGATTAGATTATAAAAATATGATACTCTGTTACAGATTAAACTAGTTAAAAATATTAACTACAACAATAAAATGCTACTTACACATTAATGCATCAGTAATATAATACGTAATAGTTCAATCACGAGCCATTTTTCTGAATTATGAGTACTTTAACTTTTGATACTTTCAATATATTTTGCTAATGACACCTACATACTTTCACTTAAGTGACTTTTACTTGGATATTTTCATTATTACAGATTTCAAACTGTATGCTTGATTTTATGCAGCTGAACCAACAAATTACAAGTGCTGTCCAAATGCTTTTGGCCATATTGTGTACATTAAATAATAACAATAATAATAATAATAGTATTTATAGAAGTACAGGTTATTGAGTATCGATTCACATACTTTTCTCGACAACTACTTTTTAGTGGAGGATGCGGTTTTATTTCATAATTATATTAAAAACTGTATACATATGCTACATATTTAATGTTTATTTATCTTTTACTGTGCAGTGAATAAGAGATGAAACAGAATTTCAACAGAATTTCCCACAATCAAATAACACACTCTTACTTAATATAATAATATATGTCAACACCATCAGTACACTTAAAAAATTCCTTAGTTTACCAGCTGTGTGATATCAGTATTAGCTCGCCATAAACAATAACACAAAACTTCATAGTCATCTGACATTTCCAAATTTAGCATTAAAGAGCATTAAAAAGATAATATATTTAAACAGTATGCCAATTACCATTCCAACAATTAACTGTATAAGTTAATGACTGAGGATTTTTTTCTTTTACTTCTCATATGGTCCATTATCACTGCATTACAGAATCACCAAAGCATTCATCTTAACTTAAATGCCCAAAGTATTACTTTATCTAAATAATCGTTTTAAAAAAGGTACCCTTTAGGTCTACCCTGAGAGAACAAAAGTGTGAGACCACATTCACACATGACAGGAAACCCAGAATTTAACACAAGCAGAGCTGAAATGGAAAATACTGTATAAAAACACGATACAGTAAAAAGTGAAGGTTAAACGGCAATGACAGATATGACATTAACTTTGACTTAATTAATAAAAATAAGTAATTCCTTAAACTGATTAAAAGTTAATTTTCTATTGTTTGAGTTACAGTAACACCTGACCCCTTCTCCTTAAAGATTTTTTTTCTTTTTATGTAAGCATACACTCTTTGTTGCGTTTTACAAAGAGCCCATTCACACATTATCAACTGTACAGACAGAAACATCACCAGGTCAACATGTGGAGCAGGGGACTGTGATGGTGGAGCACCTCTGTGTGTTTAAATGAAGTATTGCAGGTGAGGAGCACTCTGCCTCTTAGCTTTCCCCCCAGTAGAGACAAACAGTACCAGTGAAGGTGTGGAGAAAAGCTGTAGGCGAAGTTGTATATCGATGATTACAGCACACATGTGTAACCACAAGATGTCACACACACAAAACTCAGGAATCAAGATTAAAAAAAATAAAGGGAACTGGACAATATCCCCTCTTGGTAGGGAATGAAATCTGATATGTATTGAACTCAGGTAGCTTTCATCCACCGGAAAGTTTGGCAAAGCTTTTATGTTATCCCTTTTCTTATTAAAAATGCAAACTGCAATTTTAAGACAAAACGTTTTCTTTACAAATATGGCTGCAGCCAGCAGCCGGTTAGCTTAGCTTAGCATAAAGACTGGAAACAGGGGGAAACGACTAGCCTGGCTTTGTCCAAACGTAACAAAATCAGCCTCTAAAGCTCACTAATCAACATGTTATGTCTTGTTTGTCTAAGCCACACAAAAACTAAACAGTAGAACAGGATCACAACTTGTTGTTTTTACATTTTGGTTTTTGTACAGATTAAACAAACAAGATATATTATGATAATTAGTGAGTTTTAGAAGGGCAAATCTTGTTGCCTTTGGACAGAGGTTAGCAGTTTCCCTCACTTTCCAGTCTTTATGCAAAGCTAAGATAACAGGCTGCTGGCTTCAGCTTCACATTGAACAGACAGACATAAGAGTGGGTACAAGGTAAAGCCACTTAATTATTAGAACCAATATGCATTATATTGAAGTGTCAAATTATATTTAAGGCCTCTCAGATTCTTCAGATCAAGTCTATAAGAACTACAAGACTACTATGATACGCAGGCTGGTATGGATCATTCAAACTAACTGTTGCCAAGCTTCCCAAGCTGTGAAAGTCTGCACCTAGGCTTTTACAATAAAATAAATAAATAAAAGAAATATTTTCAAGCTCAAAATAATAGACGTTCATTTATATGTGCAAAAGTTTCCAAGACCCCACATCCAGAGCACCGTGCAAGATCAGACCATGTTGGTTTGGGTGTTGGGGCTGCGACTCTGCAGGTCGTGTACCTGGTCAAGAACCCAGTTGATGTTTGGTCTCTCCTGGGGATTTGACACCATTATGGAGCTCAGCAGCATCTGCAGGCCCTCCGAGTAACTAGGCACAAGACAAACAGACAGCAAATTAGGGCTTAAACCTGCAGTAGGCAGTATATCTTTGGCATCATTGGGCAAAGATTTCATAATAACCTTTCAGCATATTGTAATTCAAGTGTTCTGAGAGAAAACTAGACTTCCGCACCTCCTCATGGCTCTGTTTTCAGGCTTTAAAAAATCTAGGATCTAGGATTCCTATTGGCTGTGCTCCGGTCATGTGACCGGAACTTGGCGTTCCTTCAAGAGATTTCACAATGGCTGCCGCGTCACAAACTTTCTCCTTTTACAGCTAAACCGTGCACTACAAGATGATTCTGAAAACATTTGAGGTGAGAAATAGGCATTATAGTAACATAATATTGATTCATATTTGATCAGCGCTGCCTAGTTTGACTGTTTGGTCGGAGTTCGCGAGTGATTGACAGCCGGCTCTCATAGACAGCAGATGGACAGCAGACCTCAGATCAGCTCTGACTGCTTGTTTTCCTCCGGTCTGTGAAATCTTGCAGATGCCATTAGGAGCACCGGAAGACACAGAAGCACACTGTCATGCACTACTGTCACAATATAGCGACCGTTTTATAAAAATAACTTTTTTTAAATCATATTTGCTCCAATCTCGCCTACTTCAGCTTTAAGTTTGATCCATATTTAGTTATACAACCCTTAATAATTTACTTTTTCACGTTACACATTAACACCAATCACAAGATCATTGTTTATATGAATTCTGTTTATTTTGCACAAAATGGAACAACGGGAAGTGACGTTTCCTGGACAGAGCTGAGTTCATACGCAACAAAAACATCATAAACGAAAACATTTACCCAACTTGTGTTTTCAGATTGCATCTTTGTTCAATTAGAAAGGGAATTCAACTACATTCAGTTAGTTTGTACTGCATTTATATGTCAGACATTAACTTTGCTGCAGACTAACAAGTGCTTAGTAAATGAAGGAAAATTCAAGTGGAATTTGGCATTAAATAAATAAAGGTTCTGACCCACGGCGTCGCCACAGAAGCATAGCGCCCACCCTCCAGTTCCCCCTCAGGTAAACACTGTTAGCTCTGTCAGCACTGTTGCCGTTGTTTGCACCGTTAGCTTGGAGCCGCCGGCTCAGCCGTCGCCATATTAAGAGTCATAATTAACATATGAATTCTTGAGTTATGGCCAAAAACGTGTGAGGTCACAGTGACCTTTGACCACCAAATTCTAATCAGTCCATCTATGAGTCCAAGTGGACATTAGTGCCAAATTTGAAGAAATTCCCTCCAGGTGTTGCGGAGATATCGCGTTCATGAGAATGGTCTGTACGTACGAACGGATGGACAACCCGGCGCTGAGGCATAAAAATGGTGGGGATTTTTCCTACCACTATCCAGGGCAGTTACAGAAACTAATACGTCGACAGGAAACGTTCTTCAAGCTACACTGAGAGGTAATGTTATAACTGACCTGCAAGACTGTGGGATGGTCACTGGATTCTGGACAGCTAGGGCAACGCTGTCCCCCCTCTGAAATACCATGTCATACGGCCCCTCCAACATCATCATACAGTAAAGCACACAGCCGAGTGACTGGAGGAGCATGAGTAAGACGAGAAAAAGAAGTAGTCAGTGAATGATCCACAGTAACATTTGCACTTGGTTTCAGAGATTTCTGATGTCAGTTAAAAAAAAACACAAGCACAACATACAGAAGGGATGAAGAACAGCATTTACCCAGATATCAGTGCGCTCATCTATAATGCAGTGACTCTCTACATTGAAGAGTTCAGGAGCCCTGTAGGAAATGGTGCACCGCTGGGCTGCCCAGTCCTGTATAGTCATGGCTTCTCTGGTTCCTCTAACCTGAAATTAACTTAGTTTAATTAAATTCATCATTTCATGGATCATTTAGAGGACATAATGTTTAGAAGATGGAAATAAAAAGCAGGTATGTTGCCTATCACTCTTGAAATGTTATGTCAATACTTATTCTATGACAATGCTTGACAAACTCTGGACTCTTGCACTTTTTGGGGTTGTACCCACATGGTTTAATGGACTTATTGTAAGTCACTATGGATAAAAGCGTCAGCTAAATAAATGTCATGTAACTCCTTCTGTTGCAGTTATATCAGTTGTGTAGAGGGAAAAAACAAAGCAGCAGAATGTCAAAAGTCCAATATGAGTGTTTCAAGGAGCAAAATCAGCGCAACACCACAAATGTCATAAAATGCTAAACTTGCCGAAGTAATATGTAAAAGATCATGATAAACTTGTACAAGCTCTATGCGCTAAAATGCATAATAAAGTGAGCCATAGCAACAAACATTGTTGGATTTAAGAAACATGAGAAACTGCCTCGAGGCAGAAAACTGGGGAATTTATTGTGTTTTAAGTTTAACCCTTAACTTAGCCTTCTGCTTGTTACATATCTATTTACATTAGTAAAACATCCAGAAAGTTAAAAGCTGTATTCTGAGAAATGATGAGACAATATCCAGTAGCTGTTCATTTCAAAGATGCGAAGCATGATATTTTGAATATGTGGTTCATCAGCATTAAAAATGTTACTCTGCCATCTAGAGGAGGAAATCTGGACCTTTTTTTTCTAAATAATGTAGTCACATCATCTGCACAAGGATGAGTTGGTACTAAATGTTAAGTGGTTAGAAATCACCCAATATTGCTATTTGTCTTAGCTTGCTTGCATCTCTTGGTCTTAAATTTAAGACCCCTTTCTTGTAGATAACATATTCTGACATATCTAAAATGTAATACTCAAAGCTACTCAGCAACATTTAACATTATGTTCAAAATTACTTTTTAATATCAACGGACAAAATAATGGAAGTGATGCAGTCTGTTCTTACACAGTACAAGAATCCAACCTCAAAAAAACACACAGCATTTTGCTTTTGATGCTACATAAAGAACAGACTGTGGGGATGTGACTGACCTCAGGCTTAAATTAAACTAAAGTGGGCTTTGGTGTTTGACCAATAGTATCAATGCTTATAAAGTGATCGGTAAAAACTTACAAACTCTTTATAGACCCTGCATCCTTACCTCAATCCTAGCACGGTTCATAGAGCCCAGGTCCATCAGAAGCGGCCTTTCATCCTCATCCAAAAGCACATTTGTGGGCTTCAGGTCTCTGTCAAATTATAGCACATAGCGGTCAGATGTCTGCAATTATATTAATATAAAGAAGGAACAAACAAAACTTGCCATTTGGAACAGCAAGTAAATAAAAACACGAATGTTAAAAGATGGCCTGAGCCAAACTAGGTGTTGTACATTAAGTGTCCAAATCTTTACATTCAAACTGATTGTAAGTCCCCATTACAGTTAACATAAAAAAATGCCATTTTCACTTAAACAATATAACATAAAATATGGCAAAGGGCCGCTAAACATACAACTGTTTTATTCTTTTCTGCAATTTGATTCATGAGGCAGAATTTAGGCTTAGCACTAGATTTCAATGTTTTGAGGTCCATTTTGAGCAGTAGTTGATACAATAACAGCTCTGTTCATTTAGTAAACTGAAGTCATTCTTTTTTTTTTCATGATTATGTCTCCCTATTAAAGAGATTGAGTGCCAATAAAGAATGTGTTAAAATCATCAAGTGTTTCTGTTTGGGATAACTTTATGAGGTAAGAACTATATTAGCCTGCAGAGATGCTGTGCTGGCTTGGCAGTGTGACTCAGGTTGAATCAATAGAATATTAGAATTAATTAACTGAATAGCTGAGTCCTGATGCATCTGTTTCTGCTTTTTGATCACAGTGCAGGGTGTGCACTATGATCAAAAAGGACTCCAGGACTCCAAACAGAAGAACATAAGTGATCTTTATGCTGATCCTATGAATGTACAGTTAATGTTTGTTTTTATGTGTGTGTATGTGGAGACAGATTACCTGTGTGCATAGCCTTTTTCATGAATGGCCTTGAGTCCAGAGCAGATGCCACGCAGGATTTGCAATACCAGTTTTTCAGGCATTGAGCTCCTGTTGTCTCTTAGCTTCTCCAAAACAGACCATAGACTGCCTTTCTGTTCACACAAACACACCAACATATCAGAGTCAGATCATTTCCCACAGATTTATTCTGGTCATATTAACTGCTGCACCAACTTACTTTAATATAAGGCAGAAGTAACCAGGCTTCAGTCTTGCCTCCACGATCAACAAAGGTGTGTGCAACCAGGCTCAAGACGTTGGGGTGATTAAAAACCTGATGCATCTCCACCTCTGTCTGAGCCTCCTGTCGGCCTTCACGGTCATGGCATAGGATCCTCTTTAGGGCGTAGAAGCGCCCATCCTTTGCCCCCTCTACCAGATCAACATAACTGAACCCCCTGAGGAGAGGAAACAGAGGGTTTGGGAGGAGCACACAAGTCTTAATTGGACTTTAAAGGATGAGGCTGGCGATATTCTTTCTTTCTCTCTCAATTTGTTACGGTCAACAAATCCCATGAAAATACCAACATCAACAATGCATCTGTCCGTCTCTCAATACTCTCAGGTCCCAACCCAATTTGTTCCTAATGAAAACAAGTCACAAATATAGTTTCATTTTTGAAGAGATTAAATAATTTCTCATAACAGCCGAGCAATACATTTTTTTCAGATTTTTGTGGACTGTTTTCAACTGAGATTTGGTGTGCTAATTTGTAATAACTGCAGCAGGACGGTTTATGGAGGATTGATTTAAAAGAACCTACAGTGCCCGTAATCATTGTAAAAAAGGAAAGATGTCACCCAGTGCAACAGTGGGGCTCAGTGATGTGTTTGTAGAAGTTTTTGGACAACAATGGACATCTGCAGGACAGATAATAATGCACACAGTGCACTTTCATAGACTAAGCTACTGGAGTTACCCTGCACTATACTCATTTTTAACAGTCTCTTCTGCACTATATTCACTTTTTTAGTAGTCGTGTATCACAGCTGTTTCCCTGCACTATATTCAGTTTTAACCGTTTTCTTCATCTACTTATATCTTTATATCTGGTAGATTTTTTGTACTTTGCACTACCTTTCACTAACTTTT
>CAKAKR010058224.1:68909-80325 GCA_916700685.1 Adelosebastes latens
GTTTTGCACTATGGAACTGTGATGCTGGAAACTTGAATTTCCCTCGGGATCAATAAAGTTACTATCTATCTATCTATCTATCTATCTATCTATCTATAGTATCTATCTATCTATCAGAGCAATAGACCTATATCGGGCTTTGGCTTGTAGGATCAATTGATTTTCGTCTTTTTATGGGATTTGTTGACAAACAAATATAAAATATAACCACACTTAACCTTAACTGGTGGAATTAAGTGGAGTTTAAAACAAACAATGTCAAAAAAATGCCATCTTACCCTTCGTCTAGTTTCTGGATAAAGTAATATTTTTTGTTATCAATGGTGAGGGAGCCACGGGAGCATATACACAGGGTCTGCCCCATCTTGACTGGCACATTGTTTAACACCAAGCTTTTAAGGGCCTGGGAGAGAAATAGGGCAAATAAAAGTTATGTGAGAGAGACAACCAAAGAAAGAACAGAAAACAATGCAATGTTGCTTACTAGCTATGACATTCATTGCTGTAATACAACTGCTAGATAACCTTTTTGGTGAATAGTATAGAAACATATGGTAAGACAGCTAGTGTCAACAAAGTGTCAACAAACGTAACATAGCAGCACCTAACGTTAGCTTAGACACTTCTAGGTTACAACAGACTAAATGCGACATTAACGTCGATTTATAACGTTAGCCACAATCAAGGTGTGATTATAATTGACTACCTGACACAATGAACAGCTAAACATAACAAACATATGCTATATATATGCGTTACGTCTTTATTCTTACCAGCTAGCTGTCTGTTTACCAAATTAGCTTACTGTCATATTTCTCCATCTTCTTCTTCTTCTGTGGTTTTAACGGCGGTTGGCAACCAGACGTAGTAGGCGCGTCACCGCCACCTATCGCTCCGGAGTGTGTACCATAGTGATGGGAATTCAGGCTCTTTTTAGTGAGCCGGATCATTTGGCTCAGCTCACCAAGAAGAGCCGGCTCTTTCGGCTCCCAAACGGCTCTTCATTTTACCACTTCTGCCTTTTATAATTCAGCCAAATTTAGCGCAGTTTTGACCTATGATTAGTATAACCTGATATTTTCAGGTGGAATTTCATTTCATTCTCACTGTGCAATATCATTTTCCACTTGTGCAATTGTGTTAATAGTCTGTTTATTGTCAATATTGTATATACTGCCCCTATTTTTATACTTCCTTCTATTTAAATGGTTCATATTTTGTTACACTTTGTTTAGCCCTTTTTTTTTTACTGTGTTAGCTGATGCATCTTGTTTTTTGCACTACCCCCTTTGCTGCTGTACACTGCAAATTTCCCCACTGTGGGACTAATGAAGAAATATCTTATCTTATCTTATCTTATCACATGGTTAAGATCATATCTGCCTGTTTTACAGTCTTTGACCACCAGGTGGTTTCTTGTGCACATGAAGCCTCGAGAAATGAACCCTTTTCCGAACCAATTTGCTGGAAAGCTTCAATGCTTCATGAAGCTTCAGCTCGCCATCACTACTAGAAATTATCAGAACATGGAAATACTCCAGTAAAGTACAAGTACCTCAAAATTGTACTTAAGTACAGTACTTGAGTAAATTTACTTAGTTACTTTCCACCACTGAGTACATGTTATACTGTTGTGTTTTTCTAAGCATTCTTTACTGCTCCTGTTGGAATAAAATAATTGTTGATTATTTAACTGAAAAGTAGTAATGTGTTATTGATACCTTCACTTTTTTGCATTAAATCATACCGGAATGTTTGCTGGAATTGATTGGATGTGACACAGCCCCACCAGGAAAACTTTCCACCAGCCGCCACTGCTAAGTTTAGCTTTTTACTTCTGGTGATTGTATTCACACTTCAAAAATCATAAAAGTGGTGTTCATTTGTGGAGATTATCTTGCTGAACAAAACATGTAAGTATCATAAACGTTTGTTTGCCACAGAGTTTATTTCAGCAATAATGCAAAACCCAATGGAACAATCCCATTGGCTTTCTGTTAGTGATGTTTCGGTCGCGAACGAGCCGGCTCAAAGAACCGGCTCTTTTAAGTGAACGATAAGAGTTTTTTTCTTTAATTAATTCAAGGCAGAATAATAGGACGATCTTCTCTGCGCCACGAGCACTCCATGCACTGACTGTGACTGAATGTTGTGTTAATGACGTCTGTGCAATCAATCAGGTGATGACAGACAAGCATCATACCATCAAGCAGGGAGGGGCGGGGGTGCACGGCGCGCTGACAGTCTACAGGTACAGAGCAGGAGGGAGAGGAGGAGAGAAAGAGAGAGGAGCGCGGTGCGCGAATAGCAGATAAGAGTTTTTTTCTTTTTTTTTTCTTTAATTATAATTATATTGAATAATTTAAGTGATATATGTGCGCACATACTAATCATAGGTCAAAACTGCGCTAAATTTGGCTCAATTATAAAAGGCAGAAGTGGTAAAACGAAGAGCCGTTTAGGGGAGCCGAAAGAGCCGGCTCTTCTTGGTGAACTGAGCCAAATGATCTGGCTCACTAAAAAGAGCCGGAATTCCCATCACTACAGCGCAGTGCGATCACTTCTTCTTCTTCGTCTCTTATAAACAGTGTGTATGGAGCGTTTCTTCTTCGTCTCTTATAAACAGTGTGTAGTTGTCATGTTGTTGTCATGACAGCGCTAGATAAAGACTAGCGGCCTGAGCTGGCACATCTAAACAGAGAAACTATGGCGGATTACAAGCATAACAGAAGAGCTGCCACCGACAACGGAGGTGATATTTGTGCTGTTCTAACGTCTAAATGTGGTTGACAAATAAGACGTTATTTAGCGTTAGCTCCATGTGTTGCCTGTATCCATTAACGTGGTCCACAGCTAATGTCAGACAAGAGGACACGATGGTTAAACTTCACCAAGCTAACTTACTGTTAGCTACGTAACAGTGGCTAGCTAATGCTAATAAGCGAAGTAACGTTAACAGTTGTATTAACGTTCCCTATTTCGCTATGGACATATGAGGTTGACTGTAGCTACCTGGCTAAAGGTCCTACTAACGTTAGCCAGGTAATAAAGCTATTGGCAGTCTGGTCTTCTGTTAGCTTGCTAACCTGGCGCTAGCCTAGCTAGTGTGCAAGCAGCCAACTAGTGAGCGCTGGTTAATAACAACAACAGAGTACCACCGTTATATGCTCTCAGACTGGCTGATTTAAAGCCTCATAGTGTAGGTAGTGTCTGCACACACAGACCCTAGATCAGGGGTCAGCAACCTGCGGCTCTGGAGCCACATGCGGCTCTTCAGCCCCTCTCCAGTGGCTCCCTGTGGATTTATAAACATGGAAATGAAGAACTGTTTTTTGTTTACATTTTCATTTTTACTTATCATTGTTGTAGATCTATGGCACGACGGAGTATTAGGGCCACATTGAGGAAAAAAAAAATCTGAGATTTCGAGAATAAAGTCATAGGTTTACGAGAAAAAAGTCGTAATATTATAAATAATTTATATTTAATACATATTTTTGTTTTTTTTAAGTTATGACTATTCTCGTAATATTATGAATTTATTCTCGTTATATTACAACGTTTTTTCTCGTAAAGTTATGACTTTTTTCTCTTAATATTACGACTTTTTTTCTCATAATATTTTGACTTTATTCTGGAAATCTCAGATGCTTTTTCTCTCAATGTGGCCCTAATACTCTGTAGTACATTTGCACTTTGGCCCTCACTGCATTAGACTTATATACTATATACGTAGACTATAAACTCTGTTACCTTCATCACAATGATCAAATGTTTTGCGACTCCAGACAGATTTTTTTTTTTTTTTTTGCCTAAAATGGCTCTTTTGATAGTAATGGTTGCTGACCCCTGCCCTAGGTGGACTTATTAAGTTAAATTATACAAAAAAAGGTAAGAACCTTACCTTTAGTAAGTTAATGATTAGAAACCTAACGTTAGCCATACAGGTAAAGGTGATAGCTTTTATTATTCTCATGTTCCCAGGAAAACTGTTGTTCACCCTGTTGAGTTGTCTTGCCTCAAGCAGGGCCGCAGGAGGAGGGAGACAGAGTGAAAACTAAGCCTGTCTCTTGTAGCACTGTGGGAGGAGAAGGGACCGCAGTCAAACGCACATCCCAGCATCTCACACCTGAAGATGAGGACGAGTCCTCAGCAGACCCACCAGCACCCCGCAAAGTCTCCAAGATAGGCTTTAGCATGAGCAGTCCGATGGGGAAGAAGTCCAACCCCATATCTATCAAACTTGGAGCATCAGTGAGTGTGAAGCAATGCATTATTACTGTTTGACTGTTGCCCTCATTGTAAGTGGTGTTTGTATTTCTTCACCAGTGGATTGATAGAATTAATCCATTTGTCAATTAAGTCAAGAAAAGCTGCAAAACCTCATTATTTTAACCAGTTTTTCTTTTGCATTTTATGAAGAGAGTGACTAAGTGTGATGTGTTTCCCTAAATCTTGTATCGACAATCTGTTCCAGAAACCCAAAGAGCCTGCCCCATCAGTTCCTCCAAAAAAGTCAGGGATGGCGTCTGTTTTTAACGAAGATGATGATGATGTAAGTGTGCACACACACACACACACACACACACACAGTAATATCATAGTTGTACAAATCCTTAAACAACGAATATGCAGAGACTAACTTTTTAACTTTCTCTTGCTGTGCAGAGTGAACCTGAGGAGATGCCCCCAGAAGCAAAGATGAGGATGAAGAACATTGGCAGGTATATACACCCATATACATGATGTACTTTATAATTGTTACCTCAGCTTCTGTTTTTATAAAAACATTCAGCTTTTGAACCTTTTTAAATTAAATGCTACATTTCACATTTAATTATTTGTGAAGTGACTAATCTGTTATCTTTTCAGGGAGACACCAACATCTGCGGGACCCAATTCCTTCAACAAGGGCAAGCAGGGTTTCTCTGATCATCAAAAACTTTGGGAGAGGAAGATGAAGGCCCAAGCAGACAAATTGTAAATGACTACCACAGTTTTGATGATTGGATGGATGATTTTGTATAGTTTAAACCATGTCAGAGATATCTATGAAGGCTCAAATGATTCCTCACTGTAGCCTCGGGTTTGACAAATTCTCAGCTTTGTGAACATGCATTGAAGAATACTTTAAGCCTTCGATACTCAGTGAGTGAATTCACGTTTACGTTTCTAACCACTACCGGCTGATGCTAACTGAGAGGAGAGGTACCAGTGTGTCAACCCTCTGTGATGAGAGGTTCAGACTGGGGAGATGGAGATATGGGACAAACAAATTAGCCAGAATATTGTTTAAACTGTGTAGTATTAGCTACGGTTGCTTTCTGCTGGCTAATGAAAAAAATCTAGCATCTTGGAGCCCTCATGCCCCTTTTGTGACATGCTTGTTCCGTTCTGAAGCTGGTTGGGTTTGGTCCGGAGCAAGTGTCGCTTGTCAAATATTTGTGTAAAAACGTACATAGAAGTGGGATAATGTTTTATTTTTAAATCCACAAATGGGAGTGTGTGTTTGAGTGTTATGTTATCGTGCATGTGTGTGTGCGGCATAGACTAGTTTCTCATCATCAATGTACGACCCTTTGTTTTCACCAGCTGTGCCACCTCATAGGTTTGTTTTGTTTTATATTAGTTTGAGATTTGTGCCAGTATTTCTGGTTTTGCTCACTCGATACTGTGTTTCTGTCTGCTTCACTGAATCTGGCAAAAAATGTGTTTGATCTTTTTTTATGTTCAAAATGGAAGGACTGCTAATGTGTTTTTAGTTGACAACTGTATGAAGACAGCAGTCACATGGATACCAGGGTGCTGGTAACAGTCATATTAAAGGGACAGGTCACCCCAATATAAAAAATACATATTTGTCCTCTTACCTGCAGTACTATTTATCAGTCCAAATTGTTTTGATGTGAGCTGCTGAGTGTTGGGCATATCAGCGGTAGAGATGTCTGCCTTCTCTCGAATATAATGGAACTCGATTGCACCCGTCTTGAGGTGCTCAAAGCGCCAAAAAGTACATTTTAAAAACTCAACAACAATGTCTCTTTCCAGAAATCATGACCCGGTTACTCTAGATAATCCACCTTGTTGTGAGCAGTTTCATGTAGGAACTATTTTCTTTGTACCAAAATACACACACAAACCGTATCACCACGCAGAAGGAAGCATGCATACTCATGGACGGGTGTATTTCACAACAATGACGTTGTACATTAACCCTCTTATTACACTGCTACTTATTTAAGAAATCAATAATTTGACACAGAAATGGTCCTCAAGAGTCCGAGTTCAGAACTACGTCCACAGCAATGTTATAAAGAAATAACAGACTGTATAATGCTGTGATTGACCAATCAGAATCAAGTATTCAACAAAGCTGTGTAATAAGTAAACGTAAAGGGTGTCCTCCTCGGCTGAGCTGTAACGTTAGCTAGCGCAGTGGTGCTAGGTGAGCCAGCAGTACGGAGTATAGATGCACGCTTATATGCGCAGTGATACGGTTGGTGGGTGTAGTCTCGTAGAAAGAAAATAGATCCTATGAAACTGCTCACAACAAGATCTGTGGATTATCTAGAGGAACCGGGTCATGAATTCTAGACAGAGACATTGCTCTTGAGTTTTTAAAATCTATTTTTTTGGTGCTTTAAAGCTGAAGTAGGCGAGATTGGAGCAAATATGATTAAAAGAAGTAATTTTTATAAAACGGTCGCTATATTGTGACAGTATACATGAAACAGGTAACCTGAAAAAAATCATGCTCCTCTGTGTCCTCCGATGCTCCTAACGGCATCTGCAAGATTTCACAGACCGGAAGAAAACATGCAGTAAGAGCTGATCTGAGGTCTGCTGTCCAGCTGCCGTCTATGAGAGCCGGCTGTCAATCACTCGCGAACTCCAACCAAACAGTCAAACTAGGCAGCGCTGATCAAATATGAATCAATATTATCTTACGTTAATGCCTATTTCTCCCATCAAATGTTTTCAGAATCATCTTTTAGTGCATGGTTTAGCTGTAAAATGAGGAAGTTTGTGACGCGGCAGCCATTGTGAAATCTGGTGAAGGAACGCCAAGTAATATATTCAAAAATATACTGCCTACTGCTACTTTAAGCACCACAAGCCAAGTGCATCTAGTTCCATTATATTCGGGAAAAGGCAGACATCTCTACAGCCAATATCGCCAACACTCGGCAACTCACACCAAAACAATCTAGATTGATATATAGCATGTAGGCAAGAGGAAAGTATGTATGTTTGATTTTGGGGTGAACTGTCCCTTTTAAATGATTTCCTGGGGCTAAAATGCAGGTTTTCAATGATTAGGCACTTTCCCAAACGCTTTTCATCGCCACTTTCACATCAGAAAACCCACGCTTCACAAATATTACCCTAATCCTTTTAGTTCAGATAAATGTGGTGACTTCTCCTGTGCCTGACACTTTCAGAAAAATCTAAAATCTAAACTCTGAATTCCTCTGCGGGTTACCTGACTGTTGTGCTTTTCCCAAATGAATCCCGTTATTATCCACTGCTACAACCTGTTTCATCAAACAACTCTCTTGAATACATATTTAAAAGTAAGTCAAATAAAAATTTTGGATGATCAGTATTGTGTCAAATGTTTATTGCTGTCATGTCTGTGACAATACATGATGAACGACACCTCACAGCATAACTTTTCTCAACGATATACAAACAGCCATATAACAAGGTAATTGTTTATAGCATCCATCTTTTTTTGGGGGGGGGGGGGTAATTTGTATATGAATGTCAGTGGCGGCCGGTCAATAGAGGGCGCTAGGGCGCCACCCCCCTGAGCCAGACAGCCACACACAAAAAAAAACATTAATACTAATAATAAGAATAAATTATACAAATTGTCAATATTTGTGTGTTTAAAATATGCACCCAGTAATATACGTAAAATATGATAGAAAATCATCTGTGCAAAATATATGGTTTTCCTGCACCTCCCCTGACTCTGAGTCTGTTTGTCTGAAGTTCAGCTCTGGGGCGATGGAGAAATCGCCCCGAGCAGGCGGGTCTACGTAGCAGCTTAGCCAATAGCTGATTCAAGCTCTGAACGATTGACATTAAATTTAGCCAATCAGCGTCCTCAAATCTAATACGAGAGGGTCGATTATCTTATCGCCCCAAGCAGCGAGCTACTGCTCGTCAGGCTTTAGAACATTTAACCCGTGACGGAAGACTTTGACCAATCACAGGTAATTTCATTGAGAGAGCGTTCCTATTGGCTGTGCTCCGTACATGTGACCGACACTTGGCGTTCCTTCACCAGATTTCACAATGGCGGCGGCGTCACAAACTCTCATTTTACAGCTAAACCGTGCACTACAAGATGATTCTGAGAACATTTGAGGTGAGAAATAGGCATTACAGTAACAGAATAATTGATTCATATTTGATCAGGGCTGCGTAGTTTGACCGTTTGGTCTGAGTTCAGAGTGATTGACAGCCGGCTCTCATAGACAGCAGCTGGACAGCGGACCTCAGATCAGCTTTTTCAGATTACCTGTTTCATGTACTACTGTCACGATATAGCGACCGTTTTATAAAAATAACACTTTTTAATCATATTTACTCCAATCTCGCCTACTTCAGCTTTAAAGTACCAAACATAAAAGTACACATTATGCAGAATAATGTATATTATTGGATTATACTTATTGATGCATTAATGTGTTCATCACTTTAATGTTGCAGCTGGTAAAGGTGGAGCTCATTTTAATGACTTTATATACTGCTGGGTAGTTTAATCTATAATAATACATCATTTATTCGTTGATTATATTTTGTATTAATAATCTAAATCTGTAAAGTTATTAAATCAATTTAGTGGAGTAAAAAGTACAATATTTCCCTCTGAGATGTAATGGAGTAGAAGTAGAAAGAATCAGAACATGGAAATACTCAAGTAAAGTACAAGTACCTCAAAATTGTACTTAAGTACAGTATTTGAGTAAATGTACTTAGTTACTTTCCACCACTGAGTACATGTTATACTGTTGTGTTTTTCTAAGCATTCTATACTGCTTCTGTTGGAATAAAATAATTGTTTATTATTTTAATAATTAATAACCTTAATAATTATTTAACTGAAAAGTAGTAATGTGTTTTTGATACCTTCACTTTTTTGCATTAAATCATACCGGGATGTTTGCTGAAATTGATTGGATGTGGCACAGCCCTACCTAAAAACATTTCCACCAGCCGCCACTGATCAATGTACTAGTAGAAATTCTTTCATTCTTTTTAATGCTTGTAGAGTTGATAGGTAATTGATTCTTTTGCACTGTTAAACTGAAAGGTTATTGGTACAGATGGAAAGTAGAAAGAACTGAGTACACACCACTATGTACTGAGCATGGCACAAAGGATGACTCACTTTTTTCCCTACATTTGAAAATGAGACTTAATGATTTGGCATCCCTAGCGTCATGGAAATTACCTTGACACATTTGTTCATTCATGTAATCAAAAAAGCTGTATTGTAAAATAAATATGCAGTGGCCTGCAAAGAGTTTCAATGTGCAGAATGCAGCAATAAAAGCTGTATTGTAAAATAAATATGCTGTACATAATGCACAACACAGTAACACAGTCTAATCATTGGTCCTGCATGAGTGAAATCAGTTTCACTCTCTGATCAGGCATGGCCTTCCTTAAAGACCTCCAGAAATTGCTGGTGGCTCTGGCAGGTTTGCCTGAGGTCCAGTCCAGACTGGGTAGCACCTTCAAGGCCCTCTGGACCAGTGTGGGCAGTGGGGGGTCCGGCTGGATGAGGGATGCTGAGGCTCCACTGGTCCATATTAGCAGGAGTTTGAGGCTAGAGTTTTGCAGCAAAGCCTAAAGATATGGACCAAATAGCAGATCAGTAACGAATTGTGTCTCCAACCATAAAAACGGCGGTTTAAAATCATACACATTTGTCATCAAACAGACACTTAACCACTCAACTCAACTTAGAAGACAGATTTTCCTACCATCCACGCGCCTACTGGTTTCAGTTGATGTCAGTACATCAATAAAATGAAACCAATGTGGTTATATGAGAATTGCATTCAGGATTTAAGTTGCTGGGAACTCAAACCTAGAAGACAATAGTTTCTTGCAATAAAAAAGGGTACTTTAGTCATACCACTACTAACAATAAATGGAAAACAGTGATTGGCTGGAAAGTAGAAGACTAAGGAAATTGGTTGGCAGTAAAGTGAATGCTATTTGTAGTTGATGGGCTGAACATATAAATCCTCTAATATTGTGTTGCCAAGGGATGGTAGGTAGTGTATGTGCGGATCTTCGAAAAGTTTTTAAAGACATTCAGTAGCCTAAAAAAAGCCTTAGAAGGTATTAAAAAGCCATAATTTACAAATATGTTCCTGCCTACTGATGGCAGTAACGTTAAATGTTTCTGTATATGACTGCGGGCTGTCAGGAGATGTTACATACTGTATATATAGACTAAAAGTGAGGCTTTTCAATCCATTTGAGTGGAGTCAGTCAGTGCCAACAGATCTGTAGCAAACACTGTCACTACTGCTAACATAAATAAGTAAAAGGGAAAATTAAACAGAAGGGTAAATAAATAAGGGCATTAATACAAAGATAAAAAAAGAAGCAAATAAAAAAAAAAAAAATCTATTAATGTCACATTTTATCAATTAATTAATGGCTACATTTATTTTTAATATTATTTTTGCTGCATTTAATGACATATTTATTTATTTATCGAGTCATTTAGTTATTCATTCATTCATTTTGGATTTTGGCAGGTTCCGTCCTCCATAAGGAAGCTCTTTGATAATAAAGTGTCAATTTTAGCAAAAATTAAAAGTGATCATCTTTAATTGATTAATCCATCCATTAGTTTTATCCCATTTATCTGGGTTCTGGTCTCATCAAATTAATGTATTATCATTACGAATTATTGGTATGTACTGCTGGGAAGTTGTGAAAAAATGTGATATAATAATAAATAATTCTGGGCCATATCGTCCCAACTTCTGCATTCTGAAGCGCCAAGTTGCACATATCAGAGCTCTTCCAGAAGTTGGAAACTTGTAGTTACAATAACTCCAATATGACATGAATGTGGCATTCGTCTTCTGCTTTGTGTGAAATGGAGTCCTACTGTACCTGGACTCCAGATTCCAGTTCAAACACCGCGTTGCTGTTGGAGAGGTAGTCGGCTGACAGGAGACAGATCAGCATTTGGCTTCTCTTTATTGCAAGGACCACATCATTTGTATATGCTGCAATACAAAATGGAGACCATCAGGAACATTTGTGGTAAACACACACACAGACACACGCACACACACACACACACACACACACACACACACACACACACACACACACACACACACACACACACACACACACACACACACACACA
>CAKAKR010058225.1:0-14997 GCA_916700685.1 Adelosebastes latens
ACCATGGATGGTTAAGATTAGACATTGATGTCTAATAGTTAAGGTTAGGCATTGACCTTGAATGGTTAAAGTTAGGCATTGACCTTGAATGGTTAAGGTTAGGCATTGATCTCTAATAGTTAAGGTTAGGCATTGACCTTGAACGGTAAAGGTTAGGCATTGACCTCGAATAGTTAAGGTTAGGCATTGACCATGGATGGTTAAGATTAGACATTGATGTCTAATAGTTAAGGTTAGGCATTGACCTTGAATGGTTAAGGTTAGGCATTGATCTCTAATAGTTAAGGTTAGGCATTGGCCTTGAATGGTTAAGGTTAGACATTGACCTTCAATAGTTAACGTTAGGCATTGACCTCTAATAGTTAAGCTTAGGCATTGACCTTGAATGGTTAAGGTTAGACATTGACCTCTAATAGTTAAGGTTAGACATTGACCTCTAATAGTTGAGGTTAGGTATTTACCTCTAATAGTTAAGGTTAGGCATTGACCTTGAACGGTTGAGGTTAGGCATTGACCTCCAATAGTTAAGGTTAGGCATTGACCTTGAATGGTAAAGGTTAGGCATTGGCCTTTGTTGGTAAAGGTTAAACATTGACCTCCAATAGTTAAGGTTAGGCATTGACCTTGAACGGTTGAGGTTAGGCATTGACCTCCAATAGTAAAGGTTAGGCATTGACCTTGAATGGTAAAGGTTAGGCATTGACCTTGAATGGTAAAGGTTAAACATTGACCTCCAATAGTTAAGGTTAGACATTGAACTTGAATGGTAAAGGTCAGACATTGACCTCCAATATGGGCCGTCTGGCAGCGAGTCTCACATGTGTGAAATCTATAGTCCATTGAACTGGAGAAGAGGGACATGAGCAAGCAAAGTATAGCACTACTGCATGTTGTGAGATTTTCAGAGGATTGTGCTCTAAGAAGTGTGTGTTTGTGGTATGTCCAGTAGAGTACAGTGCATAGAGGGACAGAGAGTGAGGCTTTTGGGATGTTGCCTTTGCTAACCTGCAGCATAAAGCTGTATATTTACCCCCCCCCCCCCCTCTATGTCAGCACTGTGTCATTTCCTCTGTTTATCTATTCGAGTGTCTGCGCTCTCGCTGCTCTCATGTCACAGTGCTGAAATGAAGCCATTCCTCCTCACCAGCACATATTACAAGTCCATTAATTCACTATCTCACTCACTGCACAGAGTCTCCTCTGACTTGGCACTCTGCGACCCTGATTAGCAATTAATTCTAACGGGTGTACAATGCCTATGGTGGTTTCTCCTGGTTTGAGGTACTGTGTCGACCCTGTGGCACTTTCTATAGGAATTCAAAGAAGAGAAATTCAGTGTTTCTCCCTTTTCTCTCTCCGTGTGTAGGCCTACTACTGTACCAGTATGTCTACCAGTCCTTTGCCAATGTGGTTTTAATCCCAAAGCGCTCTCTTTCACATCAGATCTGATGTGGCTCCGCTGCACAGTGCTTGCATGTTAAGCTTCTTTTTCATCCTCTCTTCAATAGGATTTCCAGAAATTTGGGGCAGGCACATTTATTTATCCGTCCTCCTTTCTTTCTTATGGTGCATTTTTGAGGATTTTATTCACAGCCTCCATCTTGATTTTTAGTGTATACTTGAGCAGTTTTGGCATGACGGTAGTTTGCGATGCCAAGATGTTTTAAGACCATAATTTTGGACCAGCAGGTATTTACAGTTTTTGGTTTGATCAGCACACATTTCCTTCAGACTTTCTGGTGCACTGCATCTCAAACATGCCTCCCTGAACAGAATCATCATTCTCTTCTTCAAGAACAAGGTGAACTAACTTGATTTTCCCTGGATATTTCTTTTTCTATATCTCAAAAACTACTTTCCGGATTGCAGCGGAATTCAGTATCGATATTAACCTTCTGAGACCTGCGGGCTCAGTTTTGACGCTCCATAATTATGCTGAATGTTGGCAAGGGAAAAACTGGCATGGCCATTTTCACAGGGGTCACCTCAAGATATGTGAATGAAAATGGGTTCTATGGGTATGATAATCACGTACAGTATAAATGTGTTATTTTAGCCTATTCTAAAAAATTTGGTATTTGAATGTTTCTGCATACTGGGGTCCATAAACAGTCTTGAATCACATAAATTGGGTATCACTGTAAAGCTGAGACTCTTGTGGATCCAATGAGCCCAACTGTATTCATGTGTGATGATGTTAGTCCCCGTAGTAGACATTTCATTGTAGTGAGACCATTTTTGAAACTTGACGTCACTGAGACCATAGGGCATTCAGACTAGATTGGCTAGATTGACAATAAGGGGGTTTGTGAGCAGTTTACACAATACAAGTGCTCAACATCCAATGGCAGAAAAATGCAATCCAATCGCAGAAATCTCCAAATGTCAAAAGTTTTTGATATCAAATCACAGCATGGCTTTTTCTATGGTGTTCCTCAAGGTCTTCTTCCACTTCTACTGTATGTGACATCTACCGTTGACCTGCTATCTCCCACTAAAGACCCCCTGATGATGATATCCATGATATATAACGATGATTGTGATTATAATGATCACTGTTGTTGGGTGTGGTTATGGAGCAGCAGAGGAAAGCAGTGTGACTTCATTGATTATTTAAATCTAATCTTTTTTCTCATGTATTTTCAAAAATGGCATGAAGTGGAGCTCTTTTCATTTATTTTATCATGACACCACTGTCATTGCATCCTGTCATTGCATCTTGTCATTGCATCCTGTCATTGCATCTTGTCATTGCATCCTGTCATTGCATCCTGTCATTGCATCCTGTCATTGCATCTTGTCATTGCATCCTGTCATTGCATACCGAAATAAACGAGTTTGAGGGGACCCTCCTTATAAATGTGCTTCAGTTACCACCAACTCCCTGAAGACGCTAATAATCTCACTGTAACTGCGTGCGGCTATCAGCGCTGATCTTTGGAACTGTTTTTGCAAAATGAGGCTCATTTGCATAGAAAGGGGCTGATTTAGCGCCAAACGGCTGCATATTACCTCATTTAAATATGTTGCAAATAGCACAGGAGCACCGAGACGCTGTCTGCTCAGCGGCTCGGTTAGGAGTGCATTTCACCCTCTGCGGGTGCTGCGAGGATTACACAGCAATTCTTGTGTGAATTCGCCCCCTAAGTACGTTATTGTTTTTTGTGCATATTACAATGTATATTATTTCCCAAAAAATCAGTCATGCTGTCTACTTTGACATTGTGACTTACAGTACATTGATACTGAGAATATATTATGTACATTATATATTCTATCAATGATGTTCACCAGAAATCGTTGAATAGTGTCTCCAGTCATCACCTCTGTGGTGGTAATGATGAGTAATACACTTTGACAGCAGGATCTTTATCTACTCTTTCTCTTCTAATACTTGAGCATACCTTATATAGTGAGTGTTTGAACATTTTCACTGTCATGTAGTGATCATGTTCACATGTAGTGATCATGTCGTCTCTAGATAAAACAGAATTCACTACCGCCAACATTACAATGAAAAGCACGAGAGAGCTATCACCGCGCTCCTCATCCTCCTTCTCGTCACCATCATCCCAGCACATCATTATCAGGCTTTGCATCTTGCCTCCAAAGTCCCCGCAAACCCAGCGCAGACAATGGGCTCCTCTCTTCGCCGCCGAAGCCTTTCATGAGTCCGCTATGTAAATCAGACTCAGCCATTTCGCTGGGGTGATTTCACAGGGATGGCGCGGAGCCGCTCGCTGGCTAACTAGTCAGAGGGCATTTGTTCTAGCGAGGTTTCATGTAAAATGCATCAAGGCATGGGGGTACAAAGACAGAGGAGTCAGACCTGTGGTGCATGTCCGCCAGACGAGCCCAGCAACAAGAGAAGAAGAGCGCTGTGAAAAATTTAACCACCCGCTGCTCCATAGAGTAGCACCGGCGGAGACGGAGCAAATTAGCCGACCACCTTCCCCGTGGGAGAGATGGGAACGTGGCCTTGATTGAACTTGAGTGGTCTTTGTGTTAGATGAATTATGGAGGCGGAGTAGTTTTTTTCCAAGAGAGCTGAGCGGGAGATAAAGTGCAAGTATCACGCGGTGGGGTTTTATCAAAGTTTTTTTTTATTTGTGTATGCCGAAGCTCTAAAATTCACTCTGAAGCCGTTCTGTTGTTCCGAGGCGAGCGGGGGGCCCTTTGGGGGGGACAAGACAGAACATTGCTTTAGGATAAATGTTTTGATCATGACAGGGATGCACTTCAGGGCTGCGTGCAGGAGACAACTGTTTTTGACTGAGGGCATACAGTGCTAACAAAACACCATGTAAAATCCTCTAATTTATTATGAGAAAAAAAATCATCCCAGAAGTCCTAATTTATGGTGAATATACTCTATGTGAGGCACTAAATCATGCAAAGGGCTAAGACTTCTTGATGAGGAGCACAATCAAAGCTAGAGCACCCTGCAGCTAAAGTATGATAAAATATTAGATATTTATACCACTAAGGTTCCAACATACACTTGAGTTTTCTCTGCATCTTTTTCGCTTAAAGTGTAACACCATAGTGACCTTGTGAATTAAAGTAACACCTGACACTTTGCTCTCCACATGTGCAGATTCACTTCCTCCAAAGCACTGCCCATGCTGTGGACCTGGCACTCACTCTGCCTCCTGTAATTGATGGTCAGCAGTGCAGATGAGCAGATTAATGTTCTATATAAAGCTGCCCAGACTGTCATTCATGGCAGCTGTGATTTGAGGTGAGAAGCTATAGCCTCTGTGTCTCTTACGGACTGCTGGTTCTGATAACCAGAAAGTGAATTTTGTAAAACTGAGGCCCTAATTAAAAGACACACTGGGACAGGACCAGAGTTAGCTTAACTCACCTCATGATAAAATTGTACTAGCAAACAACAGCTCCATGCACACTGTTGACACTTACATTTAAAGGTCCCATATCATGCTCATTTTCAGGTTCATGTTTGCATTTTGGGTTTCTACTAGAACATGTTTACATGCTTTAATGTTAAAAAAACACGTTGTTTTTCTCATACGGTCTGTCTGAATATACCTGTATTCATGCTCTGTCTGAAACACTCCGTGTTAGCGCATTTCAACGGAATGGCAACGGAATTGCGTTGCTTGGAAATAGCTTGGATCCATGTTTACATCCTGTCAGCTGATGTCATTCACATACACTGCAACAGGAAATAAACTGGGACACATTTAGTATGTTTACGTTTAAAACTGTGAAATGGTCTAAATATTGTAGATTTGTGACATCACAAATGGACAGAAATCCTAACGGCTTGTTTCAAACGCACAGTTTCTAAATACGGGCTGTGTGTATTTCTCCATGGATTGAGTGTTTTGATACTTTCACAGTATTTATATAGCACTTAAACCTGCTTTATAATATAAAATACATGAAAATCTACCTTTTTACAATATGGGACCTTTAATGCATAGCTATGTTTTGGTGCAGGACCTTTGTCAGACATTTTCATACAACAAGTGATAACAAGTTTTCGATAGTTTACAGGAGCAGGAACTTGATTCATCATTTGTTCTTTAACACACGTTTGAACGTAGGTGCGCAAAGATCACTTTTCTCGGATAAAATTACACCCGCCAAAGTAATTGAGATCTCGGAACATGGTGACTTTGCTACAGCAAAGTCTGATGAGACAAGAAACACTATATCTAAACCACTTTATCTGACAGGGCAAATTGAAAGTGAGCGCACTTTACATATCAGTACTAATCCCTCATTGTGCAGAAAAAAACTAACTATGGTGTTAAGTGTTGTGCGTCAAAGTTGAAGCAGGAAGTTGAAGTCTGTGGAAGTAAGCGTGCTTGTAACTTTAAGGTCTGTGTACTGTGATTGACAGTTTGGGTAATAGTCTAATTTACTGTTCTTTCCAAACTAAGTTGCTCTGTCTGACTTCTTTTTAGTGATGGCGCAGTGTTCCCACATCTCAGCAAGTAACTGTGTGTTTTATTTTTACAGATAGCCTAATGATTGCCCAAACTATGAGAATAAAACCCAAGTTGTAATTCACTAGAAATATACTTTCATTTATTTAACCTACATAAAAGTAGTAATGCATAGGCAGTGTTTCCCACTAATTACCTAGACTGTGGCAGCGCGCCAGAGTCTATTTTGTACCGTCACAGTTTCATAATGAACTGAAAATATTTGTTACACTTCTCAACGGGTGGGTTGGCTGGCTTTCGCCAGGACACATTTCCTCGGCATCTCCACCCGTCTTCAAACACAGAGCCCGTCTCGGTTACCATGCTCTGTGAGTGTGAATTTTTTTGTCATGTCATCACCGTTCATATCTATACAGCCAAAGTGTGCATGATTAAAGTGTTTACTAGAGCAAAGTGGTGGAAGAAATACTCTAATCTTTTACTTAAAGGTTCTATAAACAGGATCCAGAGCATTAATATAGCAGCAAACAACTATTGTCTATGTGTAAAGATATAGAGGAGTAATGTCTACATGAGTCTATGATATCATTAATATATCTATATATATATATATTCAGAAAAATCAAAAGTCCTACAATTCTGTCTGTCTCATTAGTCAATATCATCGTGTAACTGGGCACCGGGACTGACACTCACCGTGATGGACCACACCCTTCAGGCCGTGGATTATGGGGTCGACAGCTGGATTGTCCTTCCCTCCCACCTGAGGAACACAAAGAAGATACCGTGATTGACACATACCATTATTATTCATAGAAAACAAACATAATCCACGACAAAATACATTTCCCTTGAAACGTAATTCACAACGCAGTTTCGTTGTTTAGGGACGTAATGTTTAGGAGACTGTCAAGTGAAAGGAAGTGATGTGGGACACTGTCAAGGGAGAGCAAAAAAGTGTGAGGGGAGGGGCAGCAACAGGCATCTGGTAACCTTAAAGGTCCCATATTATAAAAAAGTGAGATTTTCATGTTTTTCTATTATAAAGCAGGCTTAAGTCCTATATAAATACTGTGAAAGTATCGAAACGCTCAATCCACAGGGAAAAACACACAGCCCATATTCAGAAACTCTGCATTTGAAACAAACTGTCAGGATTTCTGTACATTTGTGATGTCACAAATATACAATATTTAGACCCTTTACACAGATTTAAATGTAAATATTCTAAATGTGTCCCAGTTTATTCCCAAGTTGCAGTGTATGTGAATGTAAGCAGCTGACAGGAAGTACACATGGACCGAAGCTGTTGCCTAGCAACGCAATTTTGTTGCAATTCCGTCAAAATGCGCTAAAATGGAGCGTTTCAGACAGAGGGTAAATACAGGTATATTCAGGCAGACAGTATGATGAAAATAAAGTTTTTTTTTAACATTACAGCATGTAAACATGTTCTAGTAGAAACACAAAATACATGAAAATTAGCATAATGTGGGACCTTTAACTATGCTAAGATTATGTGATCAGAAATAAGATCCAGTGGAGAAGCTTGTTATTACTAGCGGAGCTCGGCTGCCTCCAATGGTAAAGTAACCCTTATCTAGCACGTCATCATAGCAGGCCCTCAAGAGTTTCCTGAAGTGATGCTGCTGTACGGGCATTTCTTATTTTTCCTTTGCAGTTGAGGGTCTCCTCTCCACCTCCAGATGCAGCCTGGCCAATCCCTTAGTATCCTGATTGCAATTTTTTAAAAGTAAATGTTAATACCAGGTGGAAATATAGCCTCTGTCTGAGGCTGCCTGACTGTGACATTAAAGTAAAGTGTGACGCATTGAGATTGAGCCAGACATTTCTTAATGTTTTTCAATTCTTTATGTACAGCTAAAAAAGCACCAGGAGATCAGGTGCTATGTGATGCTCCATTGGAAAATGATTCTCTCTCTCTGCTAGTCTCTATGTGATCGCCCCCTTATGGACAATGTGAGTTTGTACAGCTGATAAAGAAAGTAAAACACTGAATGAGAAAGTGACCTAAGGGAAGTCGAAAAAGTTTAATTGTGGCAGTTTCTAACTTACCCCCATCCTCACACACACACACACACACACACACACACACACACACACACACACACACACACACACACACACATTGTGTAATCATTCCAAATAGCAGAAGAAGTTAATAACTGGAACTGCAATAAAGAGCTTGTTTTTGGTACGAGGCAGAAGACAGAAAGTGGGTGAGGGAAAGAAAGTGTGTGTGTGTAAAGGAAAGAAGATTAAGAGAAATAAAGTCGGCCATGGAGACACAGAGAGAAAATGACATACAGAGAGACAGTGAGGAGGAGAGAAAGAAAGGAGGACAGAGGGAATTAGCGTTTCATTATTAATGTTTGTCTCTGAAAGCCCGAAGGCTCGTCCCCCGAGATCCTCAGCCACCGGGCCTCACATCACAATGTCCTACTCTCTCTGTCTCCCCCTTTATCCCTCTTCAAATCCTGCATCTCTCGCTCTTTCTCTTCATTCATCCCCTACAGCTCCATCTCCCTCTTTCTCTCCGGGGACAGGCCACTGCAGTGACAAATCAGGAAAAAAAAAAGAAAATGTGGTACAATGTGACGTGTCCTCATATTTCTCTCCTCCACCACTTCTCTCTCTCTCTCTCTCTCTCTTTCTCTCTCTCTCCGTCTCTCTCTCTCATCACCCGTCCCTTCTTCCAACTGTCATCCATCCAAGATCCTTCACTATGTATCCTCTTTCTCTTGACTTCCTTCACCTCCTTCTGTGTCGTACAGACACTCATCTCCCCCCCCTTGCCTTTGGCAGCACTAACTGCTGATAAATCAATGGCGTAATGGATGTAATGGGTGGACTTCTTTCAAAGAAGACACATAGGGAGTGCAGAGTTACTAATTACGTCAATGACCGATTCGCCAGTTGGTGGAAGATGGTGGACCAGGAACTCTGTCATTGCTTTGCTGTTCTTTACCTGTTGATTTTATAAACTGACAAAAGGAAACCTGGGCTGCGTACGAATACTCTACACTACATACTCAATATGTGTACTTTCGTAACATACTTTTGTGTGACTGAACGGTAGTATGTATCTTTTCGGACTCACTGAGCAGTCATTTATGTCTTCACTTCCTGAGAGCTTCCTCGCCGGTTGGAGACGCGTAACTAGGGGTGGGCGATATGGCAAAAATGTCATATCACGATTTTTTCAGGCAGGATCACGATCCACGATCTTATCACGATTGTTTTTTCATGCTGGTTTTTAAGACAATTTTGCAAGTTACTGAACATTACAACAAAACTAATTTCCCCATTTTAAAAAATACAGCCCTATAAGCTTATAAAACACAAGGAAAAAGAATAACAGATCATTAAGGCCAAACAGATTTCAATCAAGTGAGCAGTTCTGCAAAGTATGAACATTCAATTTTGACTTGGTTTAGTCTAAGTAAAGTGCACTCTTGCTACATAACATTAAAAGAACTGAATTTGGAATTGTAAATCAGGTAACTTATTAGACACAGGTGGAATATAGACAGCCGTAAGCAGCCTGCTAGCTACACCGCAGCGTCAGGTATCAGCGGGATCTGGAGATGTCCGCCGGTATGTTGCGCGTCCTTTGAAAGTCGCTTGTAACGGCGGTACTGCGCTGTAATTCGACGTTGATTAAGTCTTGACGACATCAAACATACTTTGCCAGATGAAACTCGACAAGCAAATCCAGCATTCACACAAATAAGTACCAAACTAGGAAGCGAAGAGCCGCTGCACTGACGCACGCCGCCATCTTGAAACTACCAGCAACGGCAACTGGTAGAATGTACGCTGTAGCACGGTTCTACGATCTCGCTGTAAAGGCAGATTGTAGAAGACATTTTAATCGTTCACGATCTAATATCGTCATATCACACACCCCTACGCGTAACCATGGTTATCCGTGCCAACCTCAAACGATAATTCTGAGAATCATAAAGTCTGTTACGATGTTGCAGAGCTGTTCGTCAACGTCTGTTATGAACGTTGTCGTCACTAACCTTCTTAACTATGCTCGTGGGATATTTATGCCGCCGTAGTGTCCAGCGTTTGCATACTGAACTATTTCACTAAAAATCTCACATACTGTTTTAGCGTCATTCTTAGATCTAGGCTAAAGGGGACTGGACCATCTGGTGATCCACACTTAGGACTAACACCGTGTTGATATATCTTGTGTACCCCCTTTACACCTGGCATTAAAACATGGTTTGGATAAGATTGCAATCGGATAGCGCTCGACCACATGAGAGTACAGCTGTAAATGCACCCAAAACGCATTGAGGACGGATTGTGATCCGATCGGCTAAACCACCTCCGGAGGTTGTCAGGGACGCACTGTGACCACAAGTGTTCAATCCACATACAACAACTACTCCCAACCATTCATTCAGTCTGTCTACTAATATCTTTTCTATTTCTTATATCTTGTTTGTTACTGTTAATTCATTTATTAAATCTTTATTGTTTACTTGCTATTAGATCTTGCTTTGTTTTTTACAGATGCCTCTTTTTTGTCCCCTTTGCTGCTGTAATTCTGCCAGTTTCCCCACTGTGAGACTAATAAAGGCTTATCTTATCTTATCTCTTATCTTACGTGGGCGTAAATACATAATTCTAGGGATGTCCCGAGAACCATCTTTTGGGCTCTGGAGCTTTGGTAGTAATTACCAGCGAATATTCAAAGCTTTGGCCTTGTGTGCAGCGCTGCTCACAGTGCTCCTCCGGTCACAGGACCGCCATGACCACAGAGATTATGTGCTCATCTCCTCAACCCTCTGTGTGTGCGAGTGTAGCGCTACCTAAAAGTCACGTTCGCGGTCCCTCCCTCCTCCCTAAACAGCGGCGTTTTGATGCTGATGTGTTCCGCGCGTTACGTACCGCCTCCCCGGCAGTGCCCGGCTCAGCCCTTACAGACAGAGCGATTGGATTTCAATCGGATCTCAATGTGGACACTGGAGACATATATTAATACCAGGTGTAAATGTAATCAGGTTAAATCATATCTAGATCTGGATACGAGACACATTTTAATGTAAAAAGGTGCGTAGGGGGTCACCGAGTCAACCAGTAAATCATATCTTACTCACATTAAACAGCATGAGCAACTTTCCTCTGTGACTCTGATGAGCTGGTTGATGACTTTGAGAGAGATTTGTTACTTTTAATGTTGTTGGTTAACGATGGTTTTAAAGATGAAAAGTATACACAGCTTGACTGAAAATGTGACGTAAAACAGACATGGCTGTTGCTGTCAGTCGTTCACTTTTTACAATGTGCACCCTGGAGATATCAGAGTTTTGAACCACATTTCTACAGACGAGCTTTAAGTCCATGGGGGCTTAAATCTTGGGAACTGGAGGGTCGCCAGTTCAAGTCCCCGCACGGACCAAGTAGGGACTGTGAACCGGTAGCTGCAGAGGTGCCGGTTCTCCTCCTCCTGGGCACTGCCGAGGTGCCCCTTGAGCAAAGCATCGGACCCCCAAACCGCTCCCCGGGCGCAGTATAGTAGCTGCCCACTGCTCCTAATATTAAGATGGGTTAAATGCAGAGGCTACATTTCACTGTGTGCTGTGCTGTGTACATGTGTGACGATAAAAGTCGATCTACATTTCAATTATTTACATGAAATGATGTTGCATTTGTTCTTGTTGCACTATATGGCGGTAGTTGGTATACGGTGATCATACCCAGACCGCACCAGTGTGTGCTCATTGTTTTAGCTACAGTCATTTTCCTCTGATTTTCCAGCACATAAGGTTGGACATCACTACAAGCCATTCAAAACGCCTCTGTTTCTCCCTCAAAGCATTACAGAGAAGCAGACATGGACATGATTCTGTTTCAGTGCCCTCGTCGTCCTGCATAGGAAAATGATCAAATTTCAAAATCAGCATAAAGGGATCCTTTTTTTTTTTTTTTTTTTTGCGGTGACACGGTCGATTCTTCAGTCTGAGCGATGGTGTGTAATAAGTAGGGCAGCGGTCATGCAGGGAAGGGACGGCCAAGACAAAGCACACGGGAACATTGTCTTTCATCACCCCGTCACGGTGAAGAACAAAAGATTCATGGATTTAAACATCGGTAATGAGATATCTTCTGTCAAATTTCTAAAAAACGACTGACAGCGAATTACATGTAATGAATTCTGCAATGCTGCATAACTGCTGAGGCTAATGTTTCCTCAAGTGGTGTGCACTGTGCTGAATTGGGAGCAGCTCAGTGGTGGTTTAGCAGTGTCGGCATATACTGCCTAATTACCGTCATTGGGGGGGGGGGGGGTGTTGGATTTAGAGCAGAATGAAGTGGTATGAGGTGTCCTATGACTTCAAACCATCCCTTTCACCGTGCTGTTCTTACTCCTGCTGAGTACCTCCACTTTGACACCGCTACCTTTAATGTGAAGAACAGTCCCTCTCAAGTATGGAACCAATTCAAATGAACCTCAAGGTTGTCGAGGAATGAATACATCAGGACTGAACTTGCCCTTTATGCTATTCATCTTTTTTTATTCAAAGCAAATGGGTTTCTCTTGAACTTTCAACAGTACTTCAGTACTGGGGTCAAGTAGTGCTAGTGACACTTGGTTTCCATGAGAAAATAAGGTGCAGGTTACATTAACAGCTGAATTTGTGTAATTTGTTGTCTTCTCATCATTTGCTTTGACTACTTTAAAGACACAGAGCTGCAAATAAGAAGAAGTCTATGAAGTGAGAATCCCTGCCTGCTGTTCTGTCCGGTCTCCCCGGGTCATCAGTAGTCAAACAACCCTTCAGTTCTAAAAGTTACTAAAATAATTTAGTTATTTAAAGCAAAAGCCTTTGCACCTGTTGGGACCTGTTTGCACCTGTTGGGACCTGTTTGCACATGTTGGGACCTGTTTGCACCTGTTGGGACCTGTTTGCACATGTTGGGACCTGTTTGCACCTGTTGGGACCTGTTTGCACCTGATGGGATCTGTTTGCACCTGATGGGATCTGTTTGCACCTGTTGGGACCTGTTTGCACCTGTTGGGATCTGTTTGCACCTGATGGGATCTGTTTGCACCTGTTGGGACCTGTTTGCACCTGTTGGGATCTGTTTGTGGCCATTGGGACCTGTTTGCACATGTTGGGACCTGTTTGCACCTGATGGGATCTGTTTGCACCTGTTGGGACCTGTTTGCACATGTTGGGATCTGTTTGCACCTGATGGGATCTGTTTGCACCTGTTGGGACCTGTTTGCACATGTTGGGACCTGTTTGCACCTGTTGGGACCTGTTGGGACCTGTTGGGACCTGTTGGGACCTCACCATGTGAGTGAACAAAGAACGGCCTGTATGTAGGGTCAGAAGCCTTAACACAGAGGGACAAAAACAAAATCCCTCCAAAGCTGGCATATCTCACCTGAGTGTGAGATTTAGTTTGAATTCAGATCCTGTTCTCCCATTAGACGAGGTCCACGGGAACAAAGGAGAGTTCCTGTGACACCCCCATAATATCACCAAAGATACGATACAGAGCACACCTCGCTGAACCACATGTACCTTTCCACTGCGACATCAGTTGCGTGTTCACTGAACATTTTCGACAATGACAGATGCTGTTGTTCTTCTTGGGAGGACAGTCTCGACTGAAATCTCCGCCCACTACATCTTTCAAACCAGAGAAAAAAAACCACTGCTTCACGTGTTTCATCACCTTTGCCATAATATCAATCAATGCCATCAGAATGCTGTCAGAAGGCTGTTTTGAAACGTGTCTTTAGGTTTATTTTCTTACTCCTTGTCTAAATAGGCTCCTCAGTAAGCAGAGTCAAGTCCAACAAAGTTTTTCCTTCATCCTCTTTGTTCTGGATCTCACTTCTTCTCCATCCTCTGCCTCTCACTCTACTTTGTAATATAATATAATGAGGTGCAAATACCCCCAAGATCATTGAGACTCAGTGGGATTCTCGTGTTAACTTAAAGCTTCAGTCAGCGGAATGTTTCTGGCATCACTGTCAAAAATCACATAATAACCTTTCAGCATATTGTAATTCAAGTGTTCTGAGAGATAACTAGACTTCTGCTCCTCCTCATGGCTCTGTTTTCAGGCTTTAAAAAATCTAGTCCGTGATGGGGGACTTTGGCCAATCACAGGTCATTTCAGAGAGAGAGAGAGCGTTCCTATTGGCTGTGCTCTGGTTGGTGGGCGGTGCTTGGTATTTCCTCAAAAGATCTCAACATGGTTGCTGGGTCACAAACTTTCTCATTTCACAGCTAAACAGTACACTACAAGAAGTTTCTGAAAACATCTGAGGAGAGAAATAGGCATTACAGCTCCAGCTCGGCTCTGATTGGTTGTTTTACTACGGTCTGTGAAATCTTGCAGACGCCGTTAGGAGCTCCGGAAAAACATGATTTTTTTTCCAGATTAACTGTCTCATGCACTACTGTCAGAATATAGTGACTGTTTTATATATATAAAAAACAGTTTTTAATCATATTTGCTCCATTTCTACCCACTGCTGCTAGAGTGGACGCTCCATGTGATTTGCATCCAGCTGAGCCTTGGTTTAGCATGTTGCTGCCTCTAGCTGAGTGTGTGGAAAACACACCGGAGGCATGCAGCGCTGTAAATAAGCAAAAAAAGAAAAAGGGGCAATGATAGCCGTTTACAACTGCCATCTATTTCAATCAGAAGCTGTGGAGCGATGCCATGCTGGGCCATAAAAATGTGATTCCCAAGTTCAAGATGATGGGCCCAATTTGTCCTGTAACACGAGTGTGATGACTTAATTAATACATGACACGGGAGCAACAATGTAGTCGCTGCAGAAACACACTGATGGAAGGGGAGAGGAAAAGCTCACAAATGAATGGAGGCACGGAAACCAGACAGGCAAAGCAGTGACTGTGTTGACTCAGAATACCAGACTGATAATGAGATTAAAACATGGCACAGTTCAACAGGTAGAAATACATTTCCACCAAAATTCAAGACATACTGCTTTGTTGAAACAATTACAAAGGAGGAGGAGGGGGGCGACGAGGACGGGGGAGGAGAAGAG
>CAKAKR010058227.1:0-10880 GCA_916700685.1 Adelosebastes latens
TGTGTGTGTGTGTGTGTGTGTGTGTGTGTGTGTGTGCGTGCTCGCAAGCGGCGCCGCGCCCCTCGTAGTTTCAGCAGGTTGATCAGCTGTTCCAGCAGCGGAACATATCGTCCTTTAAACCCAACAGAAACAAAATAAAACTCACCAAAACCGTCTTGGTTTGTCTTTCCACCGGCCTCTTCCACGGTTCCAACAATATGGTTGAAATAAACTCTTAATCCACAGCGTTAGATGAATAGTATTTTTGCTTGGAATGCACATCCCTAACGTCCACTTGGATCAGTACTATCAGGACTGGAGAGTCTTTCTTCATTGAAATTAGAGCAAAGAACGGCACTGAAGGCAATGTTTTTGGCCTTCAGTTAGTTTAGTTAGTTAGTAGAAAATCTTTTGAGATTGCCACTTTAAGTTATGTAATTATTTTATGTCGGAGCTCACTGGTGTTTCTGGATGAAAAATGAATTTGAAAGATAACTTTTTGTAAGATATAATACGAACCGTTGCATGAAGATACGTCGCACAAAAATAAACTCACACACATCGCATGCTGTCACTTTTAATCTTCTCTCTCTGTTTCTGTCACATATATCACACATGCACACATTCTTCTATGAGTAGATACCTTCAGGCGTCCTCTGAGCTCACAATACAACCGGGGATTCCTTTCTCACGCTTTCTTTACATGTCAGGTGTCACTGGTATATTTTCAAAAGCATTAGGAAGTTGGTGTCAGAACTTGTCAGTAACCTGCTGCTGCTTTCAGGTTACTGAGGAGGGAAAAGGGAGAAAGAAGAGTTTAACTAAGCAAAGTTAGTCCAGCTGTGGGTCGTAGATGGGTCAGCCGACTGTAGGATGAAACAATGCTTTAGATTTCAGACCATTACACACCCGCAGCGTGTGAAAATAAGCAGCGAGACTCAGCCCAGTTTCTGAATGTGACTGTCTGACCTGGAATCGTCACCTCAGCGAGAGGTAATTTGCGGCGTGTGTGCGGCGTGTGGCCCAACACGACTTGTCCGCGGCAGTCAGGGAGCGGCGAGAGTATTTGGGTTAGGAAGGATAATCCACTCACCCCTAAAGAGGATTGGAGAATCTCACAGGCTTTGATGAGTTGTGAGCTGGTGTTTATTTCGCATCACGAGAACGGGGCTGTTTGTGTCATGGCCAGGGAGCCTCGGCACGACCACCGCTACACCGAAAGCATCGTGGGTAATTGTTAACTGCGCTGGAGAGCGCTGGAGAATGAGGGAGGAGGCGGCGAGGATGAGTGCCGAGGATGTCTTGGCGTCTTATCTCGCCACAGATTTAGAGAGATGATGTGATAACGGAGGCTGTGATAACGGAGACACGGATACTGCGGCGCTAATGAGCATCCTCTAAGCTCGGTGATCATCCCGCGGAAAATGAGAAAGGGGAAGCGCTCACATCTCCATGATTATACACAAACAGATGTTTGTTCATGAGAGGAAAAACAAGAAAGAAACTAAGCAGGAAGAGTGTATATACAGTATGTGGACGTCTTTGCAGGCCTACCTCCCTCGACGCGCTGCACGTCTCCAGCGTGCCGACTTAATTGGCTCGCTTACCTTGGCTCTAAAGCTCCAGGACCACCCTGGTGACGAAGACAAGGGGTTTCTGTCATGTTTCCCTGCCTTTAACCTCACACAGCACAGACTGCGGCCTTAACATTAAAACCCCAGACATTAAAACTCTAAGCAGCTGAGATACGGCGACGCTTTTAAGTCAACTCTTGTCCCCCTGCAGGAAGGAGATTTTAATTAACGGGAGACAAAGCCTTTAATAAACCAGCGGTGCTGCTGTTGTGATGGCCTCCACGTTTCTGGGACAATAAAACTTGTTCCCTGTGACAGCTCTAAATATATTTCTCTTTATCCTCTGTATCTGAGCTCAGTTTTAGAAGTGAACCCCTTCAGATCTCCCTGACTCAGGTTCAGTGTGCAGTGTGCATTCATTAATACTTGGACAGACGTTTTGCAGAGATTTGGGTGGTCTGTCAGATTCATGTAACTGAATGAACCTGTATTCAACGGTATTTGCCCGTCGCTGCTGACTGACTGACTGTGGTTTTCCCTTTTCCACTACCCATGAAACAGAAGAATGTTGTCTAAGGCTTTAATTCCATATAGTCAGCTTGGCCCAGACGTCCTATACGAGCCTGTCCAAGGTGTGTGTGTTGGTGTGTGTGGAAATAAAGAAGAAGCAAATGCTCAGTGAAGCGACTATATTCAGTGCTGCAACATAAGACTTTGTTGGGGAGTGAAATCTATATATAGATGAAGGTATTAATACCGGCTGGGAGGGAATGAGGACATTGTTACTGAGGAACGGTCACAGCAGCTCTAAGTTGTGTAACAAGAAGGACAACTGGAGTCTGTGATGTTGTTTTTAGTTAAGAGGTTGTTCTTATATCTGTAAGTGTGAGTGTGATGATATGTTCACAAGATGAAGAGTCTACAGCCATGCTAGTGGCTCTGTGAGGCGGCACTTCGGTGGTGGATGCTAACATGCTAATAATGTTTAGCATGTTCACCATCTTAGTTTAGCATGTTGACATGTTAACATTTGCTAATTAGCTCTAAACACAAAGTACGAATGAGGCTTTTTGTTTTGCAGCTCATAAACCAAAGTATTGGACAAGTTGACATGTTGACATATTGACGTGACGGCTTTAGGCTACGTTTACACTGCAAGCCTGAGTGCTCAACTCAGATTTATTGCTCAGATCAGATTGTCTTTGTTTGGCTGTTCACATTATTTTTTAAATGTGGCCAGTTTCAGATTACAGATTGTGAACTGGTCAGGTAATGCACTGACCCACATGCACAAAAAACAATAACAAAGACTTCTCGTGCAGCACGCTGTCGTACGGAAGTAAACATGGAGGTCACGGAAGTCATTTACAGTTTCATTTATAAGTTGTTGTGCAGTGGAAGCCAGCAAATTCGTGAGTAGATGATAATGAGAACAAGGATGAGGAGAAAGAGAGACACATTTTTAACTATGGCTTTTCATGGAGCAATGGCTGCTACTTCTGAACGAAGGTTTGTGTGGATCCTGGATGTATTATAGAGCATCCATGGTGTGGATGCGGGGTTGGAGTGGTTGGATCGGAAGGTGAATGGAGTGACTCCCACCAGCTAAGAATTGTGACGAATGACAATCTAGAGTAACGTAAAAGTCACAGGTCGCATTGCAAAAAGATCAGACCTCTATCTGATTTAGGACCACATATGAAAATGGTTCAAATCAGAATGAAAAAGATCAGATTCCATGTGATTTATGCTGTGCACATACAGTGTGCACATCTGATTTGGGCCACTTTTGTGTGCAGTCTGAACATAGCCTTAAATGAAACGTCAGAGGATCACCAAAGTCATGAGGATTAATCCTCTATAGGGAACTTCAATATCTGTAGTCTGTCATTCTTCAGGATTAGCATTCAACTCTCACGACCGAACACACCACGCCAAAAGTCCTCCCTTGTGGCGTTCAGGTCCATCCCTCTGGTGTTCCTGTGGCCTCTCTGTGTGGCATTCCTCTCGCTCTCCCGCAAGTTGCTAACATCACTTCCTGCTCATCAACTAGGCCCGCCACTAAACCTCAGCAGCCAATCGTAATAGACCATTCCTTATGACTTAACTTATGACAGACAGTTAGACCTCGACACATGTTCACATTTGTCTGTGTATATTTGGGCCCACAGGTATTTGTTTGGGTCCCTTGAGGAAGGTTATGTGAGTAGCAGCAGTGTTCTAATCTTTAATTCTTCTTACTGATAGTGAGTGACACGAGGAGAGCTTCTGCAGCGCTGCCCTCTCCTCCGCCGCTGATTGAAATATTGCTCTATTCAACCTCTTCACTCAGTTAAAGTGGTGTGTTGCTGCACGGACATGCTTGATACCAATCAATGTACTAACTGAATGAACAGGAATAACTCACGATGCCCACACACAGGTACAGCATCTCAGTGTTGTGTCACAGAGCTCAGAGTGAGATCAATAGCTACTTCAGCTCCGCGTTGAGCAGTTTCTAACCGCGAGTCTGACCCCACGGCTACAAGTGAGATATAGAACCACTTCAGGATGAAATGATTTTCCCTGTGAGGTATGGACGGAGAGCAGGACCCGCTCTGACAGCTCTGTTATTGAGACAAAATGCTGCTTCTAGTGATGTGGCTCCCCGAGGGGGGGCCGGTGGCCTCTCTGGGCTCAAATGGCTCAACCAGCATGTAATCTGGTTTCTTCAGTGAGTCCACCGTTTCACCTTGCTTTTACTGAACCCCCCTCCTTTTTTTGGCGAGATGTAAAGTCCGGCGGCGCCCGGCCCGTCAGGATGAAATGGACGGCGCTCCTGTTGTTTTTCTGAGCTACTGTTGAAGCGGTGCCTGGGTTTGATCCAGCTCATTAAAACCCAGTTAATGTTTGTGCTGATGGCTCCGCAGAGAGACAGGCCAGTGTTATTCATGCCTCTGATGAAGCGTCAGCTCAAAGCCTTTATGGCTTACAGATGGAGGAAAACTCTCCAACAATACAATACCCTCCTCTGTAGGGATATCTCTAATACACACACAAACATTCCCAATTTAATATTGTCAGTGTGAAAAGCCTTTTATGGCGTGCAGCATAAGACGTGCACGGTGTGTATGTGTGGATGTGTGTGTGAGAGAGAGGTTGTGAATGTGTTGCGGTTGTGCTGTTGTTGACGGGGAGAAGACATCTGGAACTTTAGATTTGTTTTTGAGAAAAACAACATTCAGGCGATCTCTGTTTTATATTCCGATGTTGTGTCAGTTCCTCAGCCTCCCTCCTGACTAACGGCTGTTTTCTTACATTTGTATTCAATCATGTGTCAGTGATGCTCACACTCACAGCCACAGAGGAAAACCTGTCCTTACATGTGATTACACACACTGCCACAAAAGAAAGAGTATCTTCTTTCTTTAGGAGAGTAGATATGACATTGTCAGAGAGGTGCTGCATAAATTGTAAAGTGAGAGCGCCAGGAAATATATTCAGCCACCACAACATTTGTTTTTATTGTACTCCGGCTGTGTGGTGTCTCAGAGAGGTGCTTTTTGAGTGTGGAGGTCAGATAAGCGTCTCTTTGTGTGAAGCAGAAGATAGAGGTCAGCGAGCAGAACGCCTCGGGATGCTGGAGGAGCTGCTGAAATCAGCTCACATTAGTCTTGAGAAAGTGACCTTTTCATTAGATTTTAACATGAATGTCTAATTTACACTCTACTGTTATTCACCTTATTCTTTGTCTTAACTAGGGTGCTTCTGCATTGCGTTACGTTAGAGCGGAAGTGCCATTATTTTGCTTTGCGTCGCCAGTGTTCATACTTCCATGGTTATTATCTTTTACTTGCCAAAAGGCTGTCTTTAAGTTTGTTTTTTTCAGGTGAGAATGTAACCATTTCGATTTCCAATATGTGATCAGTTTAATCAAATAAATTTGGAAATTTGACCAGTCGGTCAGCGCACAAAAGCACATGTCAACATACTTGCCAACCTCCCGATTTTCCCGTATTTCTCCTGATTTATGGAAAATGTTCACACTTTTTTCATTTTTGTTATCTTAACCCTTTTCTGGCGCTGTACAGCGTCTATAATCGCTACTGTTTCCACCCGGAAGACAATAGACCTACACCAAATGTCATTTCTTGGCAAGAGAGCCGTCTATGCTCGCGACACAGCGCAGTTTGAGCTCACGTTTGAGCTGCGCTCGCCGCTGCTTTGCTCAACGTAGTGAAAAGCCGTCATGGCGTGGCGGAAGCCATTGGAAATAACGTGGTTCAGAGCGCAGTGGTGCCGATGTTGTGTTGAGTCTGAAAGGACCTTCAGTGAGTGAGAGAAGGAGAGAGAAATTGAGAGTACTAAGAGAAATAATTACGCCAAAGGAGCAAATTATTCAGTTTTCTTTCCTGAGAATTAAAGGTAAAATTAAAAGTTTAACATAAAAATGCTGTTGCAGTGTACTTATTATTTTGTTATTTTCATTCTTTTAAACTCACCAGAATGCAGGAAACAAAGTCTCTGAGACTCGAATTTTTTCGATTTTTCAGACCCTCCCGCTTTGGTTTTTAAATCCTCCCTATATTTAAGGTCTCAAGGTCGGCAAGTATGCATGTCAACAGTGTTTTTGTAATTACTCTCACTGCTAGAAGGAGTAGACTCACGTCCGCTCTGCAGGTTTAACCATTGGCTACTAAAGACAATAATAAAATAGTTACATTAAATCAAGAACCACCAATTTGGCGACAGATAGCTAGCTAGAAGCTAGCACTATCCATAGCTATTTATTGCTAACAGTTGATAGATAACGATCTAGCTAGCTAGCTGCTTGGGTTCGAGCATTGTTGTGTCCTGCAGTGACTACTCTTTATAAATCATCTCTCTAGTGTGGACCGTTGTCTGCCCGGCAACCGGCGTCTATCTGGCAGTGAGAGTTTACAAAAACACTGTCGACATGACGTTGTGCTTTTCTATGCTGACCAGCCGGTGTGCTGATATGCTTCGGTACTTTAGTAGCTCTTCATAGCGGAGCCATCTAAACCATGAGACACTACATACGTCCTCATATGTGATTTCAGGCCATTTCTATATGTCGTCCTCCCCGTTAGTGATGGCTGATGGATGTGGTATTGTAAAACCATCCGACGGTAAAATCATCCAATTGTCGCGGTGTAGCTGCTTAATCATATGCTTAATAGCACTGCTGGCGCTAAACCGGAAGAACTAACACAATTACGTTCGAACCGCAAGTGAATAAATGGGCGGGGCAGCGTCAGGTGAATAAGTGATGTTGTTTATTGCTGCATGTTCAACATCCTGTGTCAGATCAACATGTCCAGTATTAATTGCACCATGCTTGCTGTGTAATTTGATGTTGAGACTGACCTTTTGACCCCTCTGTGTGCAGGTGTAAAGGAGCCTCTCACTATGGGCTCTCGGCAGACAGGAAGCGGCGCTCGCAGGAGGGCGAGTGCACCGACAGCACGTCGGAGCTCACCATCGCCACGCTGCCCAACGACCCCACCGCCGCCGCCGTGGCCCTCCTGTCAGACGAGCCCGGCCTGGTCAACCCCGCCTTCGACCCCAGCATGGAGGACAACAGTCAGTCGGGCAGCACCACCAGCCTCGCCGCCCGCGGCAGCAGCAAGAAGAGTGAGTGTGAGTGGGCGAACGGATGTGGTCACGTTCAGTCCTGCATGGCGTTATCTGACGAGAGAGAGAGAGAGAGAGAGAGAGAGAGCTGGAGGGAGTGAGTGTTTGTGAGTGTGACGGATTGAAAATCAATAAAGAGCTTTCTAGTCACAGTTCCACCGTCTCCCAGTCAAAACCAGATATGTTCAAACATACAACTACACCTGCAGACGTATAGTCCAGGCGCTCGTTCAGCCTCGAATACAGTCTTTGTTCTTTCTAATGCTCTCTGATAGAAATCCTATCAACCAATTAGCTCTACTGCCTTGTTTTTTTTACACCAATCTATAAAATCTCTCTTTGTGGGAAACAGCAGAGAAACACAGTAGAGAGAAAGTCAGTGAGAGGGCAGCTACATTATGCAGTCAAGGAGAAATGGAAGGAGAGGTTAAATATAGCCTGATGCGCGTGTGTGTGTTAATGCCCGGTGACGTGATCAGCGCTCTCCCTCCATTGCTCCCACCTGTGAAACCAGGAAGCAGTCACGAGTGTTCCTCTCTGCCCCCACCCCACTAACGTGCAGGCAGTGGGGACACCAAATGACGCTGCACCAGCACTTTAGACCCGGCCGGCTGAGCGCCCACAACCACCATAAGCGCCACTACTGCTGAACAAGCTGACAGCTCCAGAAGCGGCTGGCGCTTTTAAAGAATAATGTGGCTGTCAGGAGCTCTCGCATCTCCCCGAGCCCGCAGAGGGAGGGAGGGAGGGAGGGGAGGGGCGCTGCAGAGGCACGCTGCCCCGTGCTCGCTGCAGCCAGGCCGGGGATGCTGCCTCTCCTCTGCAGCCTCCTGTAGCCCGTCTGTCTATTTCTAAGAAAAGTAAAGTAACCAGACATCAGTCTCACTGGGATCTTCTGGATGTGGTCACTAGAGTCCACGGCGAGTTACATCACTGCTGCAGTTACGCAACCGTGTAACTATACTCGGCACAGATTGGCTTTATTAATTAAAGAGACACTGGTTGAAAGCATCCACACAAAAACAACTTTTTTGTTTTTTTAATTGAGTTTATTTGAGAAGGGACAGATTAATTAATGAATACACATGGTGCAAAAAATTAGCCAAAAGGCTGATTTTAGCCTGGCCAATGTGTTACAAAAGGCTTCCTAAAATACATCAAAACAAAAATATAAAACAGGACGTGCAGTTTAAATGTTGGAAAAGGACAGTTGTTGGACTCTGGTGGACCATTTCTGCTTCAAACTGTTGATTTCTTAAGCCATAGCCGTGTAATAACCAGGATAATGTACAGCTAGCGGGTCATTGTTGTGAAATAAACCCCTTCAGGGCGATGAGAGACCCCTCCGCTTCGTGTCAGGGTTTATTTCACAATAATGACCGGCTCGCTGTACATTATCCCTTACTTGTTTGTCAGTGTCATTATGAAATGTTTCCATTATCAGTTACAGTTCAATGAATTAAGTCACGGCGGGCTGTTGACTCGTATTACCTTACAAAAAATTATTCCAATGAGTTCCACACAGTGTGTCGAATCGAATTGGGAGAGAAATAGTGGGATAGTGAGTTTCAGCTCATTGTTTATTCGTCCGGCACCAACTTAGCTGTTCTGGTTCACTCTCACAGCTCTCATAGCGTTGTTGTCGGCAGCAGCAGGTGCAGCTATTTTCAGTGAAAAAGCTCTAAAAACCTACTATACATTACCTGCTCTACACCACACGACAGACAGACACAGCTAGAGACTAGCTGGTGAACACAGTGGAACATTTAGCAGCTAAAGAGAGACAGATATTTCTCTCAGGAGGTCGCAGAGACCAAAAATGTTGATGATATGTTTAATGGTGGATTCGTTACTTGTTTAAGCTGTCAATCAGCAGAATAGCATGAAACTGGTGGCAGGAATGTGTAACGCGCCGCACATGTGCTTCCTTACAAACATACTGTTACAGGGACCCACTGGTAAAAACATTGCTCTATGGCGCTACTAGAGGTCAAAAACTCTAACGGGTACTTTTAATATGCAAATTCAGCCAGCAATATACTTCAGGAACAACACATAACCTTACTGCTTATCTCACTAAGATAAACTAAGATATCATCTAGACGAAGGGAAAATGATTGCTGAACCACAGTTGTAAAGTCTTATTTCATAGCTCTATAAACCTCTGCGTGTGCACTGTTTTGGCATCTGGTCAGCCTTGAAACTGATGGTTGTATCATTCAAACTGGACCTACTGGACCACCACAGGTATTTCATCCTCTCCTCTCTGGTGTCTATAACAACCCAGATCTCAGTCAGTGAGCCAGGAGGGACACATCTGATTGGCTGTGAGGAGGCAGATCCAGACAAGTCTGGGCATGTTGAGTGTGAGCAAATCTATAAAGTGCCTCTCTTCCTCCCCTGTGTTCTTCTCTGCAGTCAGAAACTTTGAGCGTTCAAAGAGCCGCTCCTTCAGGAGGTTGAACCGGGCGTTCAGCGTCCTGAGGAGGACGAAGAGCGGCAACGCAGTGAGCAACGAGACATCTGAGGAGAGAGACAATGCCAGGAATTCTAATGTGCCACAGGAAGGTATGGACAACAGGCCTGCAGCTCTTCTCTTTGTTTCTTTAATGTGTATTTTTGTGGTTGTTTTGTGTTTTGATGTCACTGCTGCATTTGCACTTCATGATTCCCAGAAGAGAGATGGCTCAACGTGTGTGTGTGTGTGTGTGTATTTGCATTGTTCCCTCAGCTGGAGGAGGAGGAGGGTGACACGGCTGGGAGCCCTCAGTGTAACAGGAGCATATGTTTCTTTAATAATTCAGCTGCACATTGCATAACTAGTGCATCACTGGAGAGGGATCAGGAGGGAGAGTGGTAGCCTGAGGCACTTTAGACAGGGATGGGATACGGGAGGTCACAGGAGACGAGGCTCATGACTTTCTCCTCTCCACCTCTAACTTCTTCTTCTCCTCTACAGTATCTCATTCTTCTTCATCTCCACTCATCCTGTATCTCCTCCTCCTCCTCCTCCTCCTCCCTCCAACACAGCCAGGGTCAACAGGTTTGCACCAACTTGATGGAGTAGTCCCCAGGGTGCGGGTGCTCCTGACATGCCGGAGCCATAAGATGTTATGTAGTAAAGAGCTCTGGAGATATTGAATGTGAAGTCCACCCAGCCCGACCCTCGTGATAACAAAGTGGAGGAAGTATAGTCAACCATCAGAGAGCACAATGTTGAAGAAGAGCTGCAGCGTGACGGGAAGAGGAGAAGGAATGTGGTATTGCGTAAGAATGAAGGATGACGAACGATCTGGGACCAGATTATTCTCTAAGGCCATCGCTGAGGAGAGAATAGATTAAATATTCATTGCCTGCCGCTGGAGAGGCAGAGATAGACGGAGAGGATGGAAGGTAGAGATAGATCCATACAGAACAAATGGAGGGAAGAACAGATACAGAAAGAGACAATGTGAGATAAGGAAACAAATAAAGGCAGCAAGTGTCCCCACGGATGGAGGAGTGGATGAAAGAAAAAGAGGAATGATGGGAAGAGGTTGAAAGGGTGTGTGTGATGGAGAGGAGGAAGGGGTTACATAACAGCAGCAAGTCTCTTCTGTGTTAATGTGGTCTCCACCCCAGAAGCAATCTGCTGCGATAAAGACAAAATATTGACTTTGGATTGGAGAAAGTGCAGCGTGAGTAGAAGGAAAC
>CAKAKR010058228.1:0-63135 GCA_916700685.1 Adelosebastes latens
TAGATTAAGCCTGCAACTCCCCACTTACAGGACATGCTCTCTCCGGTTCCCCCACCAATGCTGCAGAAATACTTGCATCTTCTTCTCCTCCACATAATGACAGTGAGCTTCCTCACTTCAGTTTCAAGTTGTTGTTTCCTCTTTGGTCACAGTATCCTGAGGGAAAGGCCCACTTGCAGAAATATGCTAATGACAATATTATTGTGCCGCATTTGTGTTATTCCATATTCATCCTTTTTTATTTTTATTCTTTTAATGTGCAAATGAATGCAACACACAACACAAAGCTGTCTCACCTACAGTACATCCATCAGCAGTAGTAAGGGTGCTGCAGATGCTGCCTGTCACAAGGTTCAACAACATTTCTCGTCCCCAGAAGCCCAAGGCTAATGGACAAGTTTATCATTTAGTGTAGGGTTGTATACTGCAAATTGGGGTTTTGGAAGTCTAATATTAATATTGGTATATATGCTTTTAGATTTGAGGCTGCTGAAGGCTGGTTTTTAAACATTTTATAGCAACTGATTTACATACAAATATAGTGTTCATTATAAAAGGTTTGTCATATGTCAGATTGCAGCATGTCTACCACTAATGTAAAGACCTAACAGAAGTAGGTCACGAACAATTTTCGGTCATAACACATCATTTCAAAGACTAATACTCTTATGATGAGAGCTAAGTACATATATATAATATGATGTATGTGTGTGTGTTTGTGTGTGTGTGTGTGTGTGGGGGGGGGGGGGTCCCTGTATACCAGTTACAGTACACTGATGCCCACTTTTTAGACCCATTTGGCTTCTTCTTGTGCCAGCCTGTTACCCGTCTGCTCTGACACGCCTGTCACCCGGCTGCTGCATTATCTTAACCATATTACCACTGATTCCCTCCACAATACACACAGCCTCCTACACATTTGTCAACACATTAAGCATGTGCCATTGGAGGCCCTTTGTCCCATGTGCAGACAGGGTTTTGGACAATTTGGTCTTTTGTTTGCAGCCCCCTGCCGCAGAGCCACGTAATCAGACAATGGGGCCATTGAAAGTGAACTTGCCCTGACACACTTGGCGGTGTTGGGGGTTTGGGGGTTCGGGGGTCTGTGTGGTGTGGACTGGCACAAGCAGCACAAGGGAAGTAGTACTTAAGGATGTTAAGGCAGGAGAGTATATGTGTGCCTGTGCCTTGACTTTGTGATAATGTAATATAATGATCAATAAATTCCATGAATCCCCAGAGATCAAAACCAACAATTAATTGATTCAACCAACAAGTATTGAGTGTATCCAGAGACTTATATCTTATTCCACTGTGCCATCAACATTACTTTATACCTGGATTTCCACCAGCTGTGACGGTCAGAAGGAATGAAAGAGAATACAGGCGAGATTTGTATTTATCTAGATATCTGTGAATATATGAAAATAAATTGAATACTATATTACCGGGAGCTGAATCAATGGACAAAATTAAAGTGACTGTGCATACAGCATAATTTATGAACTCTAAACAGTGGCGTTTTCTTGTAAACAAAGAACGTTTGTGTTTACATGCAGTGTTTCTCACCAGTACTCATTGTGTGTATTCTCGAGATCTAACAAACATAAATTTTCTTCATCATAAAACATATGCAAAGCCAATTTATTTTGAAACCTGCATTATTTACAGTATGTTTACTTGCTAACGGTTTTCTTCTTCCCAGCCTTTGCTGGTGTGTTGCTACGTTTCTGTGTGCGTTACTGCCACCTGTAGGTCAGTAACATAGTGTTTGTGTGCCTTCTTGGACAAGGTTAGTGTTGGGTCAGAGCTTGCTTATCTTGGTTTTGGAATCGTTGGAACGTTTCATACAATACATCGATATTTTACACTCATCCTTGTACACTATAAGTTAGCTAGATCAGACAATATATGGAAAGCTGTCATCAGGATCATTTTAGAGGTAGTCAGACATTTAGCTTGACGTTTGTCATTATTACAGGTGGATAGCAGCCATAAGTACATTTTATATCATTTTAAATGTACAGATGATTATTTTTGAGAATAATTATTAAGTAATGTTCAGTGGCAATACTAATGGGTGTACATATTTCACAATGTTGTTTATTGTTCCCTTTGGATACAATAGTGACCCATTTGACTCCCTCCAATATGATCCTGTTTCAAAAGATTTTTTTTGCTATTAACTAAATATAAAGATTGATTTACTGGTGGGTTTGGTAAAATGTGGTGTTCTGACATGGATGAGGGGGTGAATGACTTATACATTTATATTTGTACAAGTCTGTTTTGGTGCTGAGAGAACATAGAAAAAGGGAGACAGAACAAAAGATGGGTGTCTTCCAGCAGTTGATGCAGCTGCGGTGAGCTTCTGCAGAAGAGACACAAAAGGAAATATCTTATTCTCTTGCGAAATTTTCAATACCTCAGTGGTGTTCATGAAGAGCAGTCGCATATTCTCATGCTCACCCCTGCTTATCTCTTGCTCTTGTCTTTCCCTTCTCTCCATCCTCCCCTCAATATCATCAGTCTGCAACTCATCAACACCAACACCTGACTGATGTGTCTATAGGTAGCCATACCTCTTTTCCTCAGAGATCATATAATTATAATAATCTAAATCTGAAGTTATTATTTTTCTGTGCCTAAAGGCACTTTTTCCCACTCTGGGTTGTACATTAGCATTAAACCCACCAACACATGCCTGTGGCATTATATAAGAAGAGGCTCTGTACAGGAGCTATAAATAATGTAGTCTCACAGGCGACTGAGCACATATATTAGTTTCTGCTGAGTTTTTCATTATTGCTTTAGCTTTTGAGGAATTTAGACAACATACTGTACCACAGAGTACCATGAGGTGAATCAGCTATTACTGAACAGAGGATGGGTGTCAAATGGCTCTTTTCATTCATTTTCATTTCAGCCACTTAAAGGGACAGTTTGGATGTTTTCAGTTGGAGTTGTATGAGATACTTATCCACAGTCAGTTTATTACCTACAGTAGATGGCGGTCGGCACACCCCCAGTTTAGAGAAACAGACAGGAGTACCAGCACGGAAGCAAAGCAATGTACTTCTGTGGACGGGGGCAGCAGCAAAACGTGTTTTAGACACCTAAAAAAATCTATATCAGCTTAAGTGTACATTATATTTTCACCACTTTATTTTGCCATCAGACAGCCATTTCTGAACTAACCCTTGAACCTATTAAGACCCACCCTTTTTTTTAAAGTAACCCTACCCTAATACCATCATTCAAAACGTTGTTGATCATCATTTTTACCCCTACCCCCAATCTGCCGGCGGGCAGGTAGGTTTTAACACCAAAGTCACATAATAACACAAAAAAACCTAACTAATCGAGGCAGCAGTAGACCAGCAACTACCGTGTTCTGCAAGGTAAAATTACTGTTTTTGTCAAAGGAGTCTGGTGGCTTTGAAGAGAGCATAGATGGATGCTTCAGTTCCCCATCAGAAAGGGCTGTGTGACAGCTAGGTAAAGCGATAACATTTTGTAAATATAACGTACATTTAAACCGTTATTGAATTTTTTAGGTGGCTAAAATACATTTTGCTGCTACCCTCCGTTTCTATGTTTCACCAAACTGGGGGCGTGCCAACCGCTGCTTCACTGGGACAAGTAGAGGACCCGCGAAGCACAAGAGGCCAATCTGAAAGACCAGCCACACCTTACACCTGCGAACAGTGCCAGAAGGACTGCCACCTCCGCGTGGGACTTTACAGTCACAAGAGGCGCTGCTCCAGCACCACAATGGGCAACCAAGAGCGCTGATCCATTGGTCCCTTCAGGATGCCTATGACTATTCAGGTTGAAACATGAAGTTGTTTGCACCACCTAAATCAGTTGCTGGACACCCAGTCACATGACGGATGATTCACTCCATAGTCAATTATTTACTGGCCATGGAAGGGAAGGGAAATACACCACCCACCACCATGTTGGTATAAAACACACTTTGCCTCCATGAGAGATCATTATTGGTAATGAGTATCAGGACCTGTATTTATCAAACTGCTAAAAGTGAAGTGCTAAAAGCTTCAGTTGGCAGTATATTGTTAGCATCTTTGGGTAAAATCCCATAATAACCTTTCAGCATATCGTAATCCAAGTGTTCTGAGAGATAACTAGACTCCTGCACCTCCTCATGGCTCTGTTTTCAGGCTTTAGAAAATCTAGCCCGTGACGGGAGACTTTGGCCAATCACAGGTCATTTCAGAGAGAGAGCGTTCCTATTGAGCGTTCCTATTGGCTGTGCTCCGGCGGTCACAAACTTTCTCATTTTACAGCTAAAGAGTACACTACAAGATGTTTCTGAAAAATATTTGAGGAGAGAAATAGGCATTACATTAACAGAATATTGATTCATATTTGATCAGCGCTGTCTAGTTTGACCATTTGATCGGTCCGCGAGTGATTGACAGCCGGCTCTCATAGACGGCAGCTGGATGGCAGACTCCAGATCAGCTGAAATCTTGCAGATGCCATTAGGAGCATCGGAGGACACCGGAGACACATGATTTTTTTTTCAGATTACCTGTCTCATGCACTACTGCATTGATTTTGTTTGCAAACACTTTCCATATATCTTCATTATCTGCACTTGTTAATGTCGTATTAAGTTGTCATTACTATATATTTTCTCTGATGTTCCTCGTCTAATAGGAGCAGATTTTTGTTGGGTTTTCTAACCATGTAAACCTACAACATATACTGGTAAAATCAGAACAGCACCCTAAGTAAAGGTTGAAGCAAGGAGTGTGTTACTTTTTCATGCTTATCGTTTTATTTATGTGTTTATTTTTCACTGAAATGCTTTCTTTTTTGTGAAAGACCAGAGCCAATGAGGCCAAAGAGTGATGACGAAGCTCTGGACCCACTGGCGCTCATTGAGCTACATTCAACACCTTGACTGTTTCCTGTTTCCTCTCTTCTGTGCTCTGAGATGTTTTATCAGCCATTATATTTTTACTTTTTGACCAAAAAAAAAAAAAAAAGCCATCTCCCTGCCTGCCTTGTTTTATTCCACACAGCTAAAACTGGAGGGAAGAGACAGAGTTAGTGTTAGAGAAATGGCTCTGGAGAAAAAAAGGCGAACAAACACAAGATAACAATGAGACAGAGAGCGACAGTGAGACGCTTCTGGGGGAGAAAAAAAAAAACGAGGAAAAACAAGAGGAGGAGGAGGAGGGAGAAGAGGCGAAAAGAATAGAAGAAAGAGAAAGAGAGTTAAGCCAGATTGAGAGTGTCTGCCTCGGGTGGTACTAGTCACCCTGAATTATAAATGGTCTCTCACTTTCCAAGCCAAAACACACAACCACAATATAATACCCATGATGCATTTCCACTGGCAGGCCACTCCGCTGTCCCCTGGGATAGCCCTCGCCACTAATCTCTGTCCTCTGCTTTCCTTCTCCTCCATCCCTCTCTCTCTGTCTTTTCAGTCCCCGGAGTGAAGGATTTTGCAAACTTTGCCCTCCTTCGCTCTCTCCATCTTCCTCGCTCTGGTCAGCGAGTGCTTGCACTGTGTCACAGCGAGCTGCAATCTCCACAGAAATAGCCCATTCCCCTTCTTTTCACCCCTCCCTCCATCTCTTTTCTCTCGCTTTGTGAAAAGAAAATATTACATCCACCATCCCTGAACTCTTTCCATGCTCAGCTGTCCCAGTTTCTTTCGCAGCTAGCTTTTCACATTTTGTTCTCTTTCACATTATGCCGCTGCAGCTTTCATCCCCGTTATCTGCGTTTTCCAGTGTGCTTGCTCTTTCCTTACTGTGAGATCTACTGACCTCACATACTGTCCCAGTTGATCAGCAGCCTTCATCTCTTCCTGCAGTGTCAGAAACATAAGAATGATATCCAAAGCACTCCTATAAAGAGTAAATATTGAGCCCTGTGATCCAGAGAAAAGTATGTATCTTAAAGGCAAATTATAGAACTGTCATAATGGTTTTCTCCATTTTTACCATTAATTATGATTAAGGTTGAGTTCAGATAGAGTTCCCCTTTGCACCCACTTCCTGTTTGGAAAAATACACAGATTCTTCAAGCACATTTCAAATGGTGACACAAACAAATGTGTTATCAAAACCTTTGCTTCTACTGGCTCTTTTGGGCAATGAGTAATGTAGGAAACATTCAGGTAGCAGCTTGTCATTTTTCAGCCATCACTGACTGTTGCTTTGACAAACATCACCGGCAGCTGGTTATATCAGCTGTAGCTTATTAATTCTGTAGCCTGATGGCGAAGTGAACCTTTTGGCTGTCTACAGAAATGTCCTCTCTGCGAGCTGGACTCTCCACTCAACCAAAGATTGAGCAGTGAGGAACATGATATTTTTTCAGAGATTATCTGTCTCATGCACTACTGTCTGTATGTTTTATAAAGAAAATAATGTTTTATAATATTTACTCATAGATCCCTACTTCAGCATTAAAGCCAATAGGATTTGCACTTACTTCAGAGCCCTCTACATTTCTAGCAGTCCTAATTTCAATCTGAACTCCGATTGAGTTTATAGCTCAGTCTTCAAAGCTCATCCAGTCAGACTACAGCTGTATGTGCCAGATGTGTCTAATGTCATATTGTCTGTTGAAACACGTTTGTAGCCTACTTTCATACAAATGTAGGAAATAGCAAGACAGAGCAAACCCTTTAAAGAGAAGCAATATGTACTGGGGACCCTTCATCACAGGTCGCATATAAGCAGTTCAACCAAAGTGATGTTCCCTTCAGAGATTGTCTCATTTAAATCATTTTGATAGGCGCGAAAAAGATAAAACTCTGTGGTTTCTCAAAATTAAAAAGCATAAATTTGAGAAAACTGAATGGCACGTCTACTATCAGTGGATTGGCCTTTGTGATGTGAGGACTTTGTGCATGTTATTAACTTGGCTTTCAGTTCATCGCCTTCTCGTCCAACAGCCTAATGTTAAAATGCTAAAATAGGCAATCTGAATCTAATTGTTAACATACATTCTACATGTCCCCAGCACTGTATCTGTCCCTGCAGTAGTCTCAGTAGTCTGTATATAAACCAGCCGTGCAGTTACTGCTTCATTAATGGAAGCATGTTGCAAGAAATGGCCCCTATTCCTCTTGCCTGCGTGCTCTTCTTCCTGCAACTTGGTCTTGACCAACGTTACAGAATCTGGTCAAAATAAGGAATGAAAACGGAGAAAAAAGTGAATACCCAACATCATCTCCCCAAACACACACACACACACACACCCTCCCCTCTCCTCTCGTTCATCATGTTGCGAGAGAGGAAAATCGAATCATGTGCGTCCCGCGATTGACTGCCAATGAGCTCCCCTTCCAAATATTCACTTCTGACAAGACCTCATCTGTTTCCCATTTTCAGACTGTGGAAATGCTTCTACAGTATCCATGCAGTTTATATACTAATGTGTTTCCATCACCGCTCCGGGCTCGCAGTGCAGCCACACACACACACACACACACACATGCACACACACACACACACACACACACGCACACACACTTGGCTTAATTCAATAGAAAGTCATCTGGTATAAGCCAAGTTTCTGGTTTGCTTTATCGGTCTGTTCCACTGTAAACTAATGTGCGTCAGTGCAAGAATGAGGAGAAATCTGGTTGTGTGAAGTGCTCCAATGCGGTAAATACATTAGAAAAAGCACACCTCTTGTGTCATGAAATAATATTTGCATAATTATGTAAAAAATGGAGCCATCCTGTGCGATGCAATAATGAGGAGGATTTTTCAGGGTTGGAATGGGCCTCGCTGCCTCGTAGATGTGTACACACACTCATGCACTGTGCTGATGAGCTGTGGTTTGTTAGGACTGCTTTGGTACACACGCACACATTTGTGTGTATGAGTGTGTGTTTTTTTTCCTGTATTCTGCTTCACATTTGCACTCCAGGCTTTTAAAGGAAAGCAGTCTTGGAGTGGCCCGGCACACCTCCAGGCTCACCACAACAAGGCAACACTTCCTGTTTTATCGCTCCGTCTGAGAGCAGTTTATCATAACATCTCCTCCCGCTTCCTGCAGGGTGAACTCACTCCATAACACACTTAATGATGAGTAGTATTGTGAAGAACTATAAATTATAACAACCACAACTGCTGCTATCAGTGGGTCCATGTTTTCAGTGTCACGGCAACCGTTTTAACAATGTTTCCACTGGTGGTTCTCTTCAAATTAAAAGAATAACTCAACATGTTGGGAGGGCAAACCATAATGACTGGAAGCAGGGGAGACACAGCTACTAAAAATGAAATTAAAAATTATTTTTAGGGGGTGTTACATGTTAGAACAATTTCTTGACAAACAACAGTTTATCCATCCAGCCCTGTATGTTGCTGCACTTACATGAATTATTTAACAATATCTGTTAGGTAAGGTTTGCTTTTTATGGTAAGTTGGAGGACTTGCAATAGTCAAAATTGGTCAAAATGGAAGCAGCAGAGGTCCAGATATCCTGACTATGGGTCAAGATCCAAAAACACTGGATCCTATATTTCATTTAATACAACCAATAACATCTTTTCATCTCCCTTGCCTGGTGAATCTTTCAAACTCCACGTCCACAGTTTTTATTAGCCCTAATAACATCACAATGACATCACTAGGCTTATTGTATTATCACTTGACAAGCTCCTCCAGAGAAACAGCAGTCATTGTATTTATAAATATACATTAGGGCTGCCAAAGTTAACACAGTAATAACACATTAACGCAAATTTGTTTTAACGCCACTAATTTCTTTAACGCATTTAGGCAACTTGTGATTTTGAGGTTGACGCGGGCTCAGTTTTAAAGCTATTGAATATACTGGCATCATATGAACCTAAAAAACCTAAGGGATCCATCGGTACCAACCATGTCACACTAGCTTGTAACGAAAGAGGCTAAATAACGCTCCAAACTTGCCCTAAATTTTGGCGAGGAAAAACTGGCATGGCCATTTTCAAAGGGGTCCCTTGACCTCTGACCTCCAGATATGTGAATGTAAATGGGTTCTATGGGTACCCACGAGTCTCCTTTTTACAGACATGCCCACTTTTTGATAAACGCATGCAGTTTGGGGCAAGTCATAGTCAAGTCAGCACACTGACACACTGACAGCTGTTGTTGCCTGTTGGGCTGCAGTTTGCCATGTTATGATTTGAGCATATTTTTTATGCTAAATGCAGTACCTGTGAGGGTTTCTGGAGAATAGTTGTCATTGTTTTGTGTTGTTAATTGATTTCCAATAATAAATATATACATACATCTTCATAAAGCAAGCATATTTGCTCACTTCCATGTTGACAAGAGTATTAAATACTTGAAAAATCTCCCTTTAAGGTACATTTTGAACAGATAAAAAAATGGGTGATTAATTTGTGATGTATCATGATTAACTAAGGACAGTATTTTAATCGATTGACAGTTCTAATATATATATAGATATACTGTAGATATAGATAGATAGATAGATAGATAGATAGATAGATAGATAGATAGATAGATATGTATCTCTCTCTCTCTGTCTCTCTCGGTTGCAGATGCAAGACTTCCCTGCATCTCTTTAACAAAGTATGTTTACATTCTGTGCCACAGCAGGGTTGTTTGTGGATGGTTGGTTGTAAAGTCCTGCTGTTCTGATCCTGTCTCCTATCAACAGTTAACTTTAGCTTCTTTGAACCATGATCAATATTTACTTAATCTCACAAAAAAAACTCTGGCTGGACCAGATCGGTAAAATGCTCATATGGGTCATTTTGCAGGCGGCAGTGACAAACAATGGCCTATTTGGTAATTTAGTTATGAGGATTTGTTGCCATTGCTGTTGGGTGTGTATCCTGTAAGTCAATTATCTAAGTAAATGTTTTAATTATCTAAATGAACTACTTAAAAGTAAAATATGATTATGAAAATATATTGATGATATATATACATACAGGAACTTTGCATCTGTTCTCAAAAGGTCACACAGTATTAGGACCAACGTGTACATACGTATATATTTATATTACTCCCATACCGTATACACGTGATTAAGATTAGAGTGTGATGTATGTCTAACACGTTTGTGACGGTGCAGATGCAGCGTGCAGACCTCGGGTGTCGACGGTGCGGCTCAGGGGAGGCAAATGTCTGAATGAGTCTGGATCTGTGTTGCACAGCGCGCCCGCTCAGCAGAGCCTACGCTCCGTTCAAATGTCAGAAACAACATTAAACCTCAGGGGTGTTTAGGAGACCAAACACACACGTAGACATCGACGGAGAGAGAGAGAGAGAGAGAGAGAGTCATCAACTAGCCTCTAAATGTGTTGGTTTCATTGTGCAAAGGATGCTGGGAGCCAGGTCTCATTAGCGTTGCCTTGTTGACAACAGCCTAAAGGTGGCGCGGCGCGCCATGGCGCTTGTGTGTTTGTTCAGTTTATGTGTGTGTTATGTGTCTGAGTGTGTTTGTTTCTTGTGCAGTGGGTGCTTAGCTCGTCGTGGTCTGAAGGCCATATTCTGTTGTTCTCTATCATTATCATGAACAACATTTCCCATCCTGCCTCCCTGCGTCTCTGCTGGCTCTTCCATTAGTTTAGCCATAAGGAGCATCTTCAGCGTGCCGCTGTTAGCTGTGTAAGCAGCTCAGATCATGATCTTTGAATTCGAAGAAGAATTATTATTTGAGATAGTGAGCTTCAAAATTTTCACATCCTAAATAGCAAAACTGATATGCTGTTAAGTTTTATTTTATTGGTCAAAGTATTAGGCACGCTAAATAGAAATATATAAAAGCAACATAAATCACTTTTTTAAAAGTTTTTTTTGGCCATTTTCTCTTTTATTTGACAGAATACAGGCAATGTGGAAGGGGGGAGGGAGGGGGGGCTCTGTCATGCAACAATGCTTCCAAGGCTGGAATCAAACCCGGAGCATTGCGTTAATGTGGCGTGTGATGTAACCACATGGCTACCAAGGCGCTCCTAAGTCACATTTTAATGGGGTTTTGTAGAACTGTGGATTGTGATGGAACCTTGAGGTTTTCTATAACTGGTACATTGCAGATAAAACCGTGTTTTGTTTTTTAGAACTGATCGATCGCAGATAGAATACTTGGGGTTTTTAAACAATCAGCAGATTGCAGATAGAATAGTTGGGGTTTTCGAGAACTGGCAGATTGTAGATAGAACTCTAGGGTTTTCTAGAAATGTGGACTGAGATGAAATGTTGGGGTTTTCTAGAACCACACATTGCAGATAGAACCTTGAGGTTTTCTAGAACTGTGGATTATTATACAACCTTGGGGTTTTCTAAAAACATGTATTGTGGATTGAACCTTGAGTTTTTTTAGAACAATGGTTTAAAGATATAACCTTGGGTTTTTCTAGAACCAGAAGATTGCAGATAGAACCTTGTGGTTTTCTAGAAGTGTGGTTTACTATTAAAACCTTGGATGTTTTCACAATTGGATCGCAAATAGAATCTTTGGGTTTTATAAAACTGGTAAATTGCAGATAGAACTTTGGTGTTTTGTGGAATTGGTAGATTGTAGATATTAACTTAATGTGTTCTAGAAGTATGGATTGTTCTAGAACTTTTAGGTTTTCTAGGATAGGTGTGAGATAGAATCTGGGTTTTCTAGAACTAGTAGATTAAGATGGAACCTTGGACTTCTTTAGGATTGCAGATAGTAGAACCTTGGGGGGGGGTTCTTGAAATGGTAGACTGCAGATAGTAGTTGGGGTTTTCTTGAATTGTGGATTATGAAACCTTGGGGTTTGCCATAAAATTGCCACCTAATATAAAGTCATTTTTACTTGTGTGCTCCTGTTGCCTTTCGTAAGAATTGTTCAGGTTTCATAGTTTTGTGAACAATGAGGTCTCTAAGACAATCAAAAGGCATGCAGGCTGTTTTAGGTTTTGAGATTTTGCAGCAGGCATTGAAGGCATGTGTTACCAATACAGGAGGAAGTCATTCTACCATGATCCTCCGGGAATTCACAATGCAGAATGTTTTCTACCTCCCTCACAGGCACACAGATACATACAAAAGCAGTCATACACAATCCATTCACATACACATGTAACAAAATACTGTACAGTGGGTGGTCACATGCACAGACACAGTACACATGCTCACCATATGAATCTAAATGTCTTTTTCTCTCTCAGCAAATGGGGAGTAGATGTCGATACAACTAAAACCTCATGTAAAAGAAAAACAAAACAAAGTACAATGAGATGACATCCACAGTTGTGTAGCTGCTACAGTTAGGTTTTGAAAAATCAGGGCATTAGCGCTGCCGAACATATATATTTCATTTCAACACATATGTCATTTCAAGTGAGCACTGACTTTTGTGACTGTATTCTTGTTACAGCCTGGTACAAATCATTTCTTTATTTATATATTATATAACACTCAAGTTTTGCAGATCATTTAAACTCACATCAGTCATCATGTTGATGCTTTTGTCACAATTGCCTTATAACTGAGCTGCAAGCTTCATTAACACGCAAAATGATGCTGTGAGCCAACATGTTAATACTCCACTCGCTTTCACATCACCAGCATTTTAGAACTTCAGACTGAGTCCCAGCAAGTATTACTTCCTCCAAACTACATAATTTAGCTGTACGTCTGATACATTTGAATCTGGTAGCCCAGCTGCTTTTGGTATGAAATTGTTGAAGGAATATTTTGGGGTGAAATTATTATTAGCTTTTTTTCCCAGAATGACATGAGAAGATTGATATCAATCTCATGCCTGAGTGTTATTTACGGAGGTTGGGTCAGGATGTGGTTAGCTTAGCTTAGCATTAAGACTGGAAGCAGGAGGAAACAGCTGACATGGCTCCTAAAATACAGGACAATCCAACAAGCTTCCTATGAGCAACAGCAGGCGGTTGAACTCAATGTCAACATTGAGTACCACACTACCACAAAATAGTATTCTGGCATACTCCCACAATAGTGGTTGGGGGTAGTGTGCCAGAAAGTTCATTCTTGACCTTTGGGAACACTAGATGTGACAAAATAACCTCAAGGGTCAACTATAGCTTTTTGGAACTTTTTACCAGATCTCACAGTTTTCATCAGTGAATGGAGCTGACTCTGGTGTTATCATGTGCCCTAAGTACAGATCAGATGTGGATGTCCTCCTTGATGTTTCTTCATCCACTGACGCCTGCTCATTGACCTTTGACTTCTTCTCAGTGGACGCTGTGAGTTCTTTTGGTCTGGTGTTGCTGATCTGGTCTGTTTCTGCTGTTAATTCAGTCTCTTGTCCAGAGTCCTTACTGATGTATTATTGGAGCTGTGTATGATGTCATACATTTTTTTCCAATCTTCCTCTCAGGGGGGTCCTGACAAACAGCACTTGTTGAAAAAATGCAGCCCCCTCATTCATTTACATGGTACCACTGCTTTGGCTTAGGGTGGGTGCCAAAGCAGAGGGCAAACAACATGTCCTTCAATGCAACAAAGTGTTATCAGGCCAGTGTATACACACAAGTGCACATTCCTGGCATATTACTTTGTAATGTGAACACTGTATCCCTGTTTATCTCCCAGTTATTGCAAAGAGAGTTGTAAAGTGCTGCTTCACCAAAAGAGCTATGAACTAAATCCTTACAAAATAGCTCCCAAGACACACAAACACTCTGGATGTCAACAGGCAGCACAAATGGCCAAGAGACATAGAAGAGCAGCTCCACACAGCCTCTCTTTTTTGCAAAGACTGTTTTTCCTAAGACAGCTCAAAAAAACTCAAAGTAAAACAAAACCTCTTCTTACAGTTTTACTGCCGTCATTGAGAGCAAACTCACCTCATCCATAACAGTTTGGAACGGCAGTACGGAGAGTCGCACGCGCAAAACAACGGCAGCACCGCACAGTCAATAAATCATCTAAGATTATTGGCTCCTCCCTCCCGTCATTTCAATCACTAAAAATCTGCCCCTGTCTACCGCATCTTTAAGCTGATGCACTCTAGGAGGCGCTATAAGTCCCTGCCCGGCAAATTAAAAAGGAACAGGGACTAGGGACTGCTGTGGCCGGACAGCGACTAGGGGCTGCTGCGGCCTGACAGGGATAGCGGGCCGCTGCGGCCTGGCAGGTGTCGGCCAGACCACCGACAGGAGATGAGGGGCACCTGACCCCCAACAGAGGAACTGGCGAGACTTTGGCTGAGCCACTGGGCAGCGTAGACTCTGAGGCGCTGGGCAGCTTGAGGGATTGACGTCTCAGAGAACCACACTCCCTTCTGGGTGCCGCAACCCAACTCTGAAAGCTTTTTATAATATCACTGCCCCATCTATCCGACTATATCTGACTTTTCAGGCAGTTAAATTAATAAGTTTGTTAATTTATGCATTCACACATGCTGTTCTTCCTGCATTTGGCAGCTTCAATTGTGTTTCTTTTAGTCTGGATTATGTGTTTAACTTCTTCGTATTTGTCTAATATTATAGTTCATTCTTGGTTTGTTAAATGTGCCGCTCTGCTGACAGTAGACTTGTCCATGTTTGTGATTGGTTATATGCTGCAAACACCGCCCCTTTTATGTGAACGCGCTCAGAGCCAGATTGAGAAACCCTGGGTTGATTTACCAAGTTGATAACCAACGTCGTAGGAGCGTGATCTCGTTTGTTCTGGTTAGTTAAGCCAGATAACAAGAAGATACCCTGGTGATGTTGAACTTGCTTCGTAGTACAGACCTCTGGTCTAACAATTCTTATTTACCATCACTGATCCTGCTTTGAATATGGCTGCAAACAATAGAGCACAATCTGTGATGATTAGGAAACACGGATATCTAGCAACTTTTGTAAATGTAACTAAACAGTTGTTAACTGGACTTCAGTTCTTAGTTTTGTCTAACTAATTGACATTAGTGAGTTTTTTTTTTCTCGTAAATTTACCAATTTCATCTCAGAGAATATCCGATTTTTTTTTCTTGTAAATTTACGATCTTAATCTCGGAAAGTTTGAGTTTTTCTCGAAATATTACCCGCTTTCTCAGCTCCATATATATATATATTTTTTTTAACTTATAATGGCTCTAAAATGCTGGTGTAATTATTACACTAATAAACTAATAATTGAGTAAATAGTTCAGTTTATAGTTGAGTTAACAGTGCTAAATGTGAGATTGGGAGCCTTTCTTTTGCCTCTGCACGGCTCTCAACATGGCGACGGCAGCTAACAGTGCTAACAGTGAAAAGAACAGCAACAGTTCCAACTAACAGTGTTTACCTGAGGGGGAACCGGAGGGTTGGCGCTGCGCTTCTGCAACGGCACCTTCGGTCGGGATGGTAAAGCTGTAAACGGCGTATGAGAGCAGTGCAGAGTTGCGGCTAAATGTGAAGCACGGAGCAGTTCTGATTACAACCCACACAGAGGGAGAGTGACTTCATTCTCTGCTCAGGTAGACATTACTCCACTATAGGCTATCTTTACCTAGCAAATAGTTTGCTGCTATATTAATGCTCTGAATATCTTAGAGCACCTTTAAGAAAAGTTCAAGGCAGCCTCATGCAAGCACAAATACCAGGTGGAATACCTCGTAGCATTGTGCTTATTTGCTGCTTCGACTTTCATCTTCTTTACATCATCTTCAGTCACTCTAAACTGTGAGGGCCGTGGTCTGCGGAGCTGCAGCTTTTCATTCCAACTCAACTCTACAGCAGCTAATATTAAGGAACAACTGGAAAAGATGAAGAAGAACAAATCTGCGAGATGCCGCTGTGGTGTTTAGATCAGCGGTGCATAATTTAGAAACACTACTCTCCATCACTGCTCTCTCCGTGATACCATCGTTTCTTCCACATTAGCAGCTTCGCTCCGCAGATGTGCCCGTAATGCACAGGATATGACAAATATATGCAGAGGAGGTTATACCCGTGTTAGACTCTACTGTAACTCAATAAAAGCCAATCTGTGTCCTTATATAAGAACTTTAACATCCTCAGATTTCATCATGTTGTCACGATGCGTGTGTAGTAATAGGGAGCTGATGCAACGCAGTAAAACAAGGGAAAGTGAGGAGCGGCTGAACTCTTCTGCTCTCTTTCAGCTGCAGCCTGCTGTCGTCTAGCAAGTTGTGGAAGGAGGGGAGGAAAAAACACTCAAAAGCACAAGTGTGTGTCGGAGTAGCGTGCTCGGTGACACACACACACACACACACACACACAGCAAGACTCTGTTTAATTATCTAGGAATGAAATGAACTGCGAGAGCTGGCTGTGAGGAGTGAGTGTGTGTATGGTGTGTGCATGTGTGTGGATATGGGTGCTTTGCATGTGGTGGTTGTGTGTGTGTGTGTAAGATGTTATTAGAGAGCATGAGGGAGTGGTCGGTTATGGGGAAACAGAAGGAGAGCCGAGCGGTAATTCCTCTCCTCATGAAACATTCATGAGCATTTGTGTGTGTATGTTTAACATGCACGCGTATGAATGTGTGTGTGTGCGCGTGTTCATGGCCATCTAGCACGGGAGCAGGTCTGGCTGTATAGCTCCTATAAAACCACAACAATGCCTGTTTGTCTCATCAGCGGCACTTACCATCACCTTCTATTAAACCAAATGAAGACACTACTCTGACCTTACATCACTCCATCGATTTCCATTATCTTCCCAAAGCAAGTTGGACGGCTATACTGTACACAGGCAATGCAACAGGGATGAATTCAACATTGTGAATCAACAAGAAGAAAATTTGCATCTTCATGTAATGTTGGAGTTGTGGGAAGGACAGGAGCCAAATGTATGATCAAAGGTTTTGGAGACCGTGCAATCAAGCGTCTCACAAGTCATCAGTCCTTCCCAAAAGTCATGGTCTTATGATCACACAACAAAAATTCACTCTAAATTTTACACAAAAAATTCTCACTGTGTCCTCTGTGTCCTCCGGTGTCCTCCTGTGCTCCTAACGGCATCTGCAAGATTTCACAGACCGAAAAAAACAAAAAAAAACATCAGAGCTGATCTGGAGTCTGCCGTCAAGCTGCTGTCTATGAGAGCCGGCTGTCAATCACTTGCGAACTTCAACCAAACGGTCAAACTAGGCAGCGCTGATCAAATATGAATCAATATTTTGTTACATTAATACCTATTTCTCTCTTCAAATGTTTTCATAAACATCTTGTAGTGTACTGTTTAGCTGTAAAATGAGAAAGTTTGTGACCCGGCAGCCATGTTGAGATCTCTTGAGGGAATACCAAGCACAGATTTTTTAAAGCCTGAAAACAGAGCCATTAGGAGGTGCAGAAGTCTAGTTTTCTCTCAGAAAAGTTGAATTACAATATGCTGAAAGTTTACTATTTTTGCCCAATGATGCCAAGAAATGTTGCCTACTGAAGCTTTAAAGCTGCACTAATGAATATTTTTTTTATATCAACATTGGCTCAAATGACTATAAGTAATGTGAAAGGGGTCGCTCAACACAGAGGAATATCACCAGCTCTGCAGTTCCACTCAGCTCTACGAAGCGTTTCAGCCTATTTAAGCTAATTCTTTTGTTTTTTACGGCAAACGACTTCACTGTTTTGGTTGAGTCTCACAGCTCTCATCAACCTTGTTTCCAGCAGCAGCTGTGCAGTAACACTAAACAGCACTAAACAGCAGACAGACACACTAGCTGGTGAACATAGTGGAGCATTGAGCAGCTAAAGAGTCAGATATGTTTCTCAGGAGTTGGTGGAGACCAAAACAGAGCTAAAAGAGAGAATATTGAACTTATATCCATATTTGGACACATATATCAAATGTATGCTAATGATACTCTGTGTTTGCTGGACCTAACATGTTTGCCTTAACAACTTTATAAGTTTATAATATGTAAACGTTGTGTTTACAGCTCGCTCCACTGCTTCCAAGTGACCAAAATAACTGATGAATGCAGCTTTAAGTGAATTTTGACTGTGAAACTTAACTTGTAAAAGAGTAGTTTTTACATCGCAGGATTGCTACATTACTTACGTAAAACATATAAATACTTCTGCTGCATGGTCACAAGCTTGGATAGTGACTGAAAAGGTTGAAGAGTAATGAAATGACACGACCATGCAACTATTAAAATAGATTAAATAAAGCAATCATCTGCAAGACAAAGATCGCTAGAGCCAGAGTGTGACTTCTCTTTGTGACTGTAGCATTAAGTGTCAGAATGAGCAGCCTGTTGTGTCATAGAGCGGTTAGAAAGATCCTTTCAGTATGTTCAAAGACTCAGCTAGTCACGCTCTCAACATGATTTGAAGATTATATTTTTATAGCATTTTTATACAAGCATGCATTGCCAACAGGCTGTTGCTCTACATCTATATATACCATCTCTATCATCTTTCAGTGCCAGGGGAGATTCATCTGGAGGTAGGGGTGGCAGGAAGAAGTGAATTTTATTTTCAATTAACCTACTTTGATCAGCCTCTTTAGTACTTTTTTATTTTTGGGTGGGAGGAGACGTGGAGTCGTTCTGTGCGCTAACACTGCGTATCTTTTTCCAATTTAGTGTCTTGTTATCGTGCGGGTTCATCACACACCCACTCCTCCTCACTGTGTTGGGATTAAGACAGCAGATTCCTTGCCACCGTCAGCCTACACGGTGGATTAAGACCAAAGCAAACCCCAGGTTGTTGCTCTCAATTTTCCTCTCTTAATTCCCCTCGCTCTCATTCGAAAGCAGCCTTCTTCTCTCCTAAATGAGCCTCTTCAAGAGGATGAGCCCAGCTTATAGCTGAAAATCTTTCATTTTGGCGATTAAGGCCACTTGATGGATATCACACCGCAGTCATGAGCTCGTGCCGTATAGAGCCTCTGACCCTGAAATGCCAATTCGAATTGCATTTCTTCTTTAGTCTGGATTTTAAGCATCATCCTGAACTTGTGACTCAGACAAACATGCAGAAGTGATCGATTCCCCTCGCATCCCAAAGGTGCGAGAGAGTGGCTCATTTGTCACGCGCTACAACAGTGTCGGCGTGATACTTCATAATCACATATCAGTGTATATGATCAGCGCACGCGGGTGTTACTGTGTCAAACATGATTTGCCAGCACTTGGTTAACAGTCCGATACAAGGCTTGATTTACAGAGGCCCTCTGTACTTACTGCAAGTGGAATCAATACTAAGCACATCAGCGCTTCAAGCTGAGGAAGGAGGCAGCCAGAGCCCGCGTCTTGACCATCAGCCTTTCTTACAGTAAGGCCACGGTAGACAATTACCTAGCCACTGACCTTAATCAACTTTAGAGCCATTAAGACCGACTGGACGGGAGACAGAACAAATGAAGGGTCATAAAGCAAATTTGAAATGAGAGCAGTCAGGTGTAATGGAAGAGTGAATCAGTGCTGCCTGCTGATGAGACAAGAGTTGATATTTGTCCCGGTCGATAGCTTAACTTTATATGGAAGCCCACTTCTGCCAGGTAAAGAACAAAAATAGATGAAAAGTTATAAATGATGTGATAAAGTCAAAATTATGAGGTATTCAAACTTTTTGACTTTATTGGAAAGAAGTATGAGGTATCGAAAGTCGTAATTTTGAATAAGTATCGCATAATTTCAAAGTTTTGCCTGTGTTTTATGATTTTTGCCTTAGTAAATCATATTTCAGTACATCATTATTTTTGACAATGCATTGTATAATTTCATAGTTTTGGCTCAGTATTTTATGATTTTGACTGAGTAAATCATATTTCAGTACATCATAATTTTGAGTTTGGGCACTTTCACACCTAACTCTTTTGGTTCACTAATTACAGGAAGTACTGGCAGGCTATTGCCATGTTATAATAGTAGCTTCTTTAAGGATGAGCTTAGTGTGTAGGGAGTGTGTGGTCGAGCGAGAGAGAGAGAGAGAGAGACGGTGGATGCGCAGAGAAGAAATTAGCCAACATATTCTGATCCCAAATTGTCACATACTGTCTGCCGCTTTGTCTCGCCCCTTGGTGTCATTTTAAGTTTAGGCAACAAAACCACTTAGTTAGGTTAAGGAAAGACCATGGTTGGGCTTAAAGCTACTATGTTATACAGTGAAAATGAAACTGTGAACACGGGACATGAACGAACAGCTGAACTGTAACATGAAAGTGAAACTTAATGCACTGGACACAAACAGCGGTCTCCTGGTTGTTTGAAGATTTTTTCACAGCAATATAAAAGAAATATTATGAGAGAGATATGACCTTTTAACTTCCTAACACTAGCTCTAAGCAGCTTATAATATATAATTAGAACTACTAATGCCAAGATTTTATTTTTTATCCAAGCAAATATATAAATATATATAAATAAATATGAACAAATAAATGAAACATATATATACAGAATATATTGTTGAATCTCAACTAATAAACTGTTGAAATGTTTCCAAATAATGCATTACCCAAACTTTAGTACCCCACAATGTTATAATCTAATGTCTTTGACTTTATATCTCATAATGTAATATCTCAAATTTTGACTTCATATTTTGACTGTAATTCACTACTTTCTACTTATTTCAATATTTTGACTCACTTATATCATATTTAGTATATAATATATAGTTTTGACTTATCTCATAATTAAGTATCTCATCATTTTGATTTTGCAAATTAAAAATAACAATTCTAAATTGTTTATTATTCTCATGCCTAACTCATCATGTCTTTTTATCTTTTCTTTTGTTTTGTCATAAGTAAGCTTCCATAGTTTAGGATACACAGCAGTGGAATGTTTAGGTGTCTCATTATTATCCCTTGACTTATGAACGGAAAGGCTTTTAGTAAAGTGCAACTTCCTCCCGGCATCGTAAAGCCTTCAAGACTAATAGAGTCACCAGTGCTAATGTTGTGAAGCAGCCTCCGCAGCTGTTCTCACTTCAAACAAGCTCTAAAACCATGTTATATGTATGATGCACAGTGGGTATGCTCAAAGGCTTTCAGATTTATTATTAAGTGAATGAAGAGGTACCTGTGTGAATCAAAGCTTATTCAAATGTGCACTGGTGTCAGCTGGCATCCGTGTCTCTGAGCCCACAGTACATGAATCCAAGTTTGACCTGGTGGGATTTTATTTATTATAAAAAAAAAGAAATCAAAGCAAACATCCACTTTGCATGTCCTTTTAAAGGAAGAAGAAAAAAAAAATAGAATTACCGCCTTGCGGTTGTATGCCTCCGCCAACCAATGAAGTTGCAATTCACATCTACTGTTTGTAAATGTCATCACTATCGTTTTATCCTATTAGACATTTGTGTGAAATTGTCATAATTAGCATATGAATTCTTGAGTTATGGCCAACAGACGTGTGATTCCAAGTGGATGTTTGTGCCAAATTTGGGGTTACTGGGTTAGCTCGCTGAACGAGTTGAATAAACTTTTAAATTAGGCCTTGCAGATCTAATATGAGTGAAGATTCAGCAACTGGATTGCCAATTTCTCGCATCAAATTTGTTCTGAAACAGATTTTGGGGAACTGCTCAGGTGAATGGATTGAAACTTTTGTAGTGTATTTTCCTTGTTTCCAAATCGGGGACAGGAAATGCACTGTGCGCCTAGGATTGTGGGTGTTTTAGGAGCATGGAGAACAAATACATGCATCCCTGAAAATATGGGTAACAAGTATCACTATTACACGCACCCCAGGCATAACGTTTAACCATGACTGAAAATGAAGAAACTCTGAAGTGATTGCATGAGAGTCTGTGGAGCAGAGCCATATAAGTTGTCGGACCCTGGTCGAAGCTGGCCGACGCTACGCTATGATTTGCCAGTCCGCGTTCGAGGGGCGGGACTTAGCGAATGGTCCATTCCCAACATCGATCCCGCCACTTTTTGACCTGAGAGGTCTCAAAACTCCTCACAGCTGCAGCTTAAGACAAGCTCTATTCTCCAGGACTGTTCCCATCCCTCCATCACTCTGGCCGTAGGTCTTCTGGCCGTATAGGTCTTTGGCCCCTAGGTGGAGAACAGGGTTGGTGTGCAGGCCCTTTAAATGAATCATCTGAATACCTCTTGCTGTTGGTGTTGACCATGTTTTCGTCTTAGAACTTTCACAGTGTGTCTTTTGGTTGCCTAAAAGTGTCTTATTCCGTGTTCGATTGTACTTAGCTCCACCCTGTCATGTCACTTTTGGTTCCAAAAAACCAAGATCACGATGGCCAGAATGTAGAACTCAAGGCTTCAAAACCGTAGTCCACAAACCAATGAGTGACGTCACGGTGACTATGTCCACTTCTTATATACAATTTATGCTTCCACCACTGCAACTACGGCATTTTCGACGTGTAAATAGCGTCCATGTCAATATCCTGGAACATTCTCATCACCACTGTTCAGTACCAGCTTTTGGTACTTGATGTTTTTTTTTACATGGTGCTTTGGTACAAGAGAAGTACTGAAGTTTGACACAGCCCTACTTTTTTAGTTTTTCAAAAGCACTCTGTTCACTACTTTGAGCAGGACAATCAAAATTCTAGCCAAACCTGGGCTGGGAGAGGTGAGAAGATATTTTTTTTATAATTTGGGTGAACTGACCTTTTAAGGACCAATGTTTCATTTGAGCTGAGAATTTGGTGATCCATATCTAATTATCACATTGTTCAACTGCAAAGTTTGGAATCGCCTGTGCCAAACTGTTTTCAGTGCAGCTTGATTCAGATAGCACTCCTCTGAACTAACTCTGATATAAATGTGCATGCTTGCCGTATCGGGTTTTTTTGCCTGTCAACACAGTTAAATTGAATGTCACTTGTGATCAGCACGGCTCAGTAAACACGCTATCTTTACCACCTCTCTGTATACCTCTGGGCCTCTCTATACCCTACCTACATGCTCTTCCTTTTCTTCTTCTCCACCTCCTCTTCCTCAGCACTCACCACCTATCATGAAGGCTCAGTGTCAGCCAATTAGGAGAGGCGGTGGCGCCGTACCCCCCCTCCGGCAGAAGAAACGAGGGCTCCTTGTTTCTTTGAAAGGCAAGTCACAAAAGGCTCACTCTCAAACATACTGCAGCACAAAAGGATCATACTTCCATAATTGGCTGTCTCAGCTGACGTTCAAAAGGCGGCCTGTTCTCCTCAGATCGGAGGCAATAAACAATACAGCATGAATAAAACATTAATCACAATTATTCATGTCAGGGATATAAACAAATGATTGCCTTTTGTAAATATTTCATCCGCGGTGTCTTCTTGCCACGTTGCCTTGTGTGGCCCTTAGAGGGGTTGAAAGGGATCACAGGAGGGGGAGATGATCTTTCTGTGCTCGGGCGTTTTGTTAAACATTAATGGGGCCAACGCAGTACGGAAGTGGCTTTAATCTTTTTGCCGGCGGAGCCGCTATCTCCTTCACCCACAATCCCTCTCCTCTCTCATCTTCCGTCTCGATCCTCTCCGCTCACCTCTACAGCCTCTCCCTCCCCTCTCATCTTGATCCCCTCTCCCTCCTCCTTTCATCTCTTTGCCCCGTTCCCTCCTCTTTAACCCCCCCCTCTCGATTGACGGATTGGGCTATCACCTCTCTGTGCTCTGCAGTACATCATCTTAGATCTGGGTTATTCAAATTAGCTTTAAATCAAATTTTTTTTCCTCCCCCCCCCTAGAAGCCGTTTCCAGTTCAGACCCATTTGTCATTTTTTTCTCTCCGGCCCTCTCCTCAGCAAGAAGCCGGAATCGAAAAAGTTGGGAAAAATGGCAGCATTGGTGGATATGTGTGGACTTGGAAGTTAAACTGACGTAAGTTCCTGGGAGTTTCCATGGGAGCTGTAGTTTTTTGAATGCTAAAAAAAAGTATTTATCTTCAACTTTTAATGGCAAGTACTGTAGTGGAAGAGGATCTGTCTTAGAATATGGAGAATAAATCCCAGGAACACTCTTCATTTTTTTTCAGAAAGACCAATGGAAGAAACGCCCAATGAGAGATTACATTGAGTTACAGAAGCTAGTGGAGGCTAGCCAGACATAACGTCATGACTTTTTGGTTCGTATGATATCTTCCTCGTTTTTAGTGCAGCAACATGTGTCAATTTCCGCGAACAGCGGTCTCCTGGGTGAAAGTCCAGAGTTTTTGGTGCCACCCATCCACTCCCTATGTGGAGTTTGTCATTCTATATACTTCCTGGTTTACGATTACCTGAATGACATGTGAATTCATTCTGTGGTATATATCCAATTACAGTGCTATTTTTCTTAGGTATAGCTACAAACAGTGTATGAGAACAGCCTGAGCCTGTATATGTCGAGGGTAAATGACAGACAGCTGGTGAACAGTTTTTGGAAGCTCCCAGTTAAACTTTTAAGCACAAGGTTTAACCTTAAAAACTCTATTGAGGTTTTCAGGACTCTGGGCTGTGAAGTCTGTCAACTATCATTATGGTTAAAGAAAGCTTGGCAAGTTTACTTAGAAGTTGACTAACTGACTGTTTAAAGGTACAGTGTGTAGGATTTGGTGACATCTCGGGGTTTGGTTGCAAATTGCAACCGACTGAGTACATCTTCACTCACTCCTCCCTTTCCAAGACTGTGGTAAAGTGAGCCGCCGAGTGCAAAACCGTGGTAACGCCGTTACTTTGCTCAGAGGCCATCCATACCATAATAACACTACTGTAGGGAGCAACGAAAGTGAGACGGCGGCTGGCGGTACCACGGTTTTGCACTCTGCGGTTTACCGCAGTTTCACAAGCGTGTCGGAGAGCTACGGTGGCTTTCGGGTAACGTAAACACGCGAAAGGTTTGGTTTGGTTTGTCTGTTCTGGACTACTGTAGAGACACAGCGGAACAACATGGCAGACTCTGTGAAGAGGACCCACTCCCTATGTAGATATGAAGGGCTCATTCTAAGCTAACGAAAACACGAGTCTTAATTTCAGGTGATTCTACGCTAATGAAAACAGTTATGAATATTTACTATATTCCATTTCTGCTAATAGATCCCCCTAAATCCTACACACCAGACCTTTTGAAAAAGAACAGCGGGACGGCGTTACCAGCTATAACCGTCGTATGAGACGCATTGGGGCACGCACACATGCACTAACATACATTAAAAGGCATGCGCGGACGTAAACAAAGAAGCTCAGATTACAACACAAAGAGGGAGAGCGACTTCATTCTCTGACACAGGTAGACTTCTGACTCCACTATATCTTTACATAGACAACAGTTGTTTCCTGCTGTATTGGAGCTCTGGAGGTCATATAGAGCACCTTTAAGTACTTTGCCTCTTACCATTATGGCTTTCCCTTGCAACAGGCTGACTGATGACTGCATCAGTGTCTCCAAGCGTAACGAGCATCATGTTGATTTTCACATGTGCATTGCTTCCAGTGAAACAAGTGTCATCCATCTCACACAGGCAATGAGCAGAACTAAGCCACTGCCCCGTCACCAGCTCTAACACCTGAGATCGGCTGCTCTTCATTCTATTCAACCTTTTCTCCCATTTCATCAGCAACATGTTCTAATTTCCTGTTTCCTCCGTGCACTGGATATGAGGGCCATGTTAACGGATTAGTCTACTCCCTCCTGGCAGCCCCCTAAAGCACAGTTTCTTTTTCCATCTCCACTCTTCTTCGTCTTTTCCCTCTCTCTTAAAGCGTCTGAAAATTGTGTTGCATATTTATTCCTGCAGAATTAGCATCACAAACACTCTTCCCAGGCTCTTTGTTATGCTTCAGGGGGAGGGAGAGTGAGGGAAAGTAGATTACGCTTTTCGTTTCTCTGAGGCGCTCTCAAAGCAGGCTTTCTAGGCTTCCTCGTGCTTTTGAGCAGTGCTCGGGGCTTATGGAGACGCACTCCATCTACTTGAAGTAAAGACGACTACGACTTAAAATAATGTTGTTTCTCTGGCATTCCTGTTAACCACATCGTTTCCTCTCTCTCTCTCTCTCGCCCTCACTTCCCCTCTCCTTAAGTCTTATTATTCATCTCCTGCCTCATCCCCGCAAAGAAACATTGACCACATTTGACTCGAGTAAAGCTCCAGATTTTACTTTACAGTTTATAGATTTTTTCATGAAATATGGCTCCACTTGTCAGTCGGGACTAATGTATGTCAGAAGATATGGTGGAGTAGCAGACAAAAAATAAATCCAACCAAAGTAGTCTTGTAAATATGTCTTCCATAGTTGTTGGAGTGCAGGACAAATCACTGTTGCAGAAGTTCAGATGTCACCACACACTCTCTCTGGATCTCTGGAGTTCTTTTGGAGCAAGTTGCATCCAGCCTCATTAAGCTCACCTATGAATGAACAGCATATTTTGTATTCAGCACGTTGTGCATCCAGCTACTTAAGGTTTGCTTTTGAGCAAACATTGCATTTTGCATCCTATAACTTCAGGTATACGCTCATGTCCTATGGGAAACTAAAAGTCAACAAGTTAAGTTAAGTTACTTAAAAGTTTTCAACTCCCCCCCCCAGCGTTTCCAAGTGGTATTATTGTTGGTGCCGCTGTCTCAGAGACAACCAGATCGCTCACCTTTTTCCTTAGACCTATAACTTCTAACAACACGAAACACACTGCATTTCTTTCCAATCAAACAGTGCAACTGAGATGGTCATAACATATTTTCTGTAAGCTGATTAACAACAAGATCGATCTACTCGTTCATTTATCGTTAGCAACATGGCTACCTCTAGCAGCCTGGCTTCTGTCCAAAGCAAGAAACATCCGTAAGAATCCTAATTTGAACTAGAAACCCAGATCTCAGTGCTACGATAAAGGCAAAGTAAAACATCCGGTAGTATTAATAAGTAGGCAGGTTTTGTTACTTACTGATTTAACTTAGTAGAAAGAACCTTCTTTTTTTATCACTTTCCCTCTTCGCCTTCAGAGGCAGAGTTTCCACAGTTAACATTCTAACATTTCTCGGGTTGTTCCACCGTCCGCCATTTCCGCTACCTGGGGATAGCTTTTGGCTTTTATTGTGAAAGGTAAGAACGGAAGGAGTGTAGCTGTAATGTGCTGTCATTGACATTGTGGGAGGCAATAAAGAGTTTGCCGTCTTGGTTTAGTCTACAGAGCTTCCATGTTATTTTCATTAACTTCACAAGTATACACACAACTCAAGCTATCCTCTTCCTTTGTGCTGTAAATCACTGTGACATTATAGAAGTAGTGATAACAACTGATAACTTTCTAAATGGGTGCTGCATCCAGCTAGTTAATGTTCGCTCATGAGCAAATGCCACATTTTGCATCCAGGTCCTTCAGGTTCACTATAAATAAGGTCAATGTACCTTGACAAGTTCTTGACAACACTAGACTTGACAAGTTCAATCAATATCACATCATTTCTATGGGGAATCCCTGTGTCATTACACAGTATGTGAACACAATCTGTTTCATTGGGATTGGGGAATTCAAAACACCAAATTATTATTTGTGTACAGAAAATACTGCAGAATATTGCATTAAATCTGATCATTACTATGATTTTCATAACGCTGCACAGCTGCTTTAAAGAAGAACAACAACAAAAAAAAGAATAACTCTCCTCTTTCACACTGTGTGATTTGGCATAAATACAATAAAACAATTCAGTATTCAGCTGTTAGACACTGTGATGCATTACCAGAAGATTATAAAATCATTAGAAGATGTACATTTCTCACACTATAGGCACGAGACAAATAGCTTCCAATTAAATGTATTGTCATTAACTGGACAGCTGCCCTATAAAGTATTAAACCCCATAATCGTATGCAGAGTGGGTGTATTATATCATTCTAATTATCATGTGCTGGCAGGGTGCTTAAAATGTGCTCATATTCAGTTATGTAGTGACAAGCTGGTTAAACCATGACCAACAGTAAGTCATTATTCATCAGTCCATCTGACCGTCCATACACTTGAATTCTCACTTGCCATGTTTAGGGTCATGCCTGGGCTGGTGACACATGCCGGACAGACCTAACTCCCCACAGAAAGAACCCACTTTACCTATGTTGCTGTGAGATGACAGCATTTTCTGTTTTAGATACACTTACTGATTTTGTTAGTGCCCTAAATCACTAATGTTTTTCCCAGCTCACTGTTAAAGACCCCCTCCAATGAAAATCAAGCATCCTTGTTAACATGTCCATATGTTATTTTATACATGGTACAAGATATATCAAGACATAAGCAGTCAACGTCATGGCTGAACATTTCCGCCTTGGAACTGAACCAATGACGATTCTCATTCCCTGGTCGTCAAATACTGATGCTTTGTCACGGCCGTCGGCGTTCGTTACCTCCGCACAAGGCACCCTTTAGCGGCGATAGGAGACAAACTACAATGTAAACCCATCCGGGACAACAGTAAACGCTCAGGGAAAGTGCTGTGGCGACGTAGTTTGAAGAACAAAGGAGATATGTCTGAGCTCCTCACCCTATCTCTAAAGCTGAGTCCAGCCATCCTACGGAGGGAGCACATTTCGGCCGCTTGTATCCAAAATCTCATTCTCTCGGTCATTAACCAAAGCTCATGACTATAAGTGAGGGTTGGAACGTAGATGGACCGGTAAATCGAGAGCTTTACCTTCTGGCTCACCACAATGGTCCGGTATAGAGCGTTCATACGCAAGCGCAACGAACCGTCTGTCCATCTCCCGCTCCATTTTAGACCCCGAGAAACTTAAGCTCCCTCGTTTGGGCCAAAAACTCACTCCCCACCCAGACGGCGCAATCCACCGGTTTCCGGCAGAGAAACCGCCCCAGTGCGTGCTGAATGTCACAGTTCTAACTAATTGATTTTGTTGCCTAATCCTAAACAAGTGTTTTTGTTTAATTCACAGAGTTAAGCACATGTTTACTGCGACCGAAAAGTGACGCCGAGGGGTCTTACAAAGCGTCAGTATGTGATGAGTTGTGATGTGAATGTGTTGGACAGCCAGTGTTTCATACATCACATACTATCTAATGAACCAATCCCGTTAACTTGTAGGGTGGGGCTTTCCATATCATTAGCTTAATGCTACGGTGAAACGAGGGGTATCAGAGGAGAAGCAAGGTGTAGCTATGTATCGTATTTTGCTTTCGCTATTTACAAAACAATACCAGAGATGTACACATGTGAAGACACTGTACACTCTGCACACTGTGCACTCCATCTGGCGTGGAGAGGTTGTGTTGCTCTGGCTCTTGGCGACGCCGGGAAGCTGCTTGACATCCTCCTGGATCCAACTTCTCACATATGTTCACATTATATATATGAATTTTTGTCATATGGATTGTCTATGTTGTATTTCCATTATGTTGTTACTCTGAACACACGACATCTATTGCACATCTGTCCATCCTGGAAGGGGGATCCCTCTTCTGTTGCTCTTCCTGAGGTTTCTTCCATTTGTTTCCCTGTTAAAAGGTTTTTTTTGGTTAAATGTTTCCTTATTCGATCAGAGGCTGTCGTATCCTGTACAGATTGTAAAGATGTTAAACTAAATATTAATCAATACAAAGTATGTTTACATACTTTAAGATGTGTCTACAACCTGTGTGGTAAAACCTGGATTTTGTTGCCGTAGTTTTGCCAGCATTCCTATCAGCTTGAGTCCAACAAGGCAGCACACCATGAGTGTTCAAACAGGTTTTTTTTTTTAAATTATGATTTTGGGCAATTTATGCTGTTGTCAGATAGCTGACAATGAGGAAATGACACGCAATGAAGGGATAAAGAGACACAAAATGGCACGCAACAAAGGTCCCCAGCTGGACACGAAGGACGTTGCCTTAACCTCTAGGCCATCTGGACGCCCCAAAGACAGGTTGTAAACAATAATCTAAACAATCTATTTGGAAGCAGATCCAAAACAGAATGCATGATAAATGGCTGGTATAAATGTCTATTGTATTGTGATGTGTGTGCACAACAAAGGGTCAGATATCCTCTGCAAGAAGACAGATGAGGGACTTTAACCATTTGTCATTACTTCCAAATATGTGATTCAGACAGTGTGTTTAAACTATGGACTTTAACATGTCTGATCATGTAATTGCACCGTCTTCTCCATTCTAAAGTTGTGTGTAGTCGACATATAGGCTACTGATTCCAGCAAATCATTTGGTAAGTGAAGTGTTCTCATTACTGATGATAGCCAAAACTACAATAACAAACCCAGTTTGTAGATTAGACAAATCAAGAATCTCTGTGTAGGATTTCAGTTGGTGGCAGTGTGTCAGCAGGTGCGCTGCTGGTAGTGTATAAGCTGTCAGTTCTGTCCGACAGAAGCCCGTCCCTGTGAGTCTGATGAAAACCACAGGGGAGATCTTGCAGCCAATCCAGGCTAAACGCTACTGACAGTACAGAGACCCCCGGGGTCAATGAGGTCTGTCCCAAGACACCCCTCCCACCCCTGTTTAATCAAAATGCCCTGGGCAAGCTCTCATCCTCAGCTCCTTCCATACCTTCATCCTTCCTCATCACTCTATTCACCTTGTGCTACTAAAACAGTGTGCAGCAGTGGCAGCTAGGTCACATTCCCCTTTTCTTTCCACTCCATTTCATTCTCTTTAGGTGGACAGTGAGGATGATTGAGATGGTCAGAGGGGGGTTTGTTTCTTTTATTTTTTCTATCTTTGGAAGCTTTTTTTAATCATTATTATTAATATTTTTATTTTTTATCAAATAATACTGAATGCAGTAGTTGAAGGACAACAATGGTGCTTCCGCACGTTGAGCCCAGGGGCTAAATGATTTGTGCTTTACATTATTTCCGTCCATTTCCACACAATTGAGACGAGTTTCTTACCTTTCAGGCAAACATTGATTTTAGGTCTTCATGGTTATTTCACTGTGAAAAATCTAAATTGCAAGAAAATATTTCATGGCCTTAAAGCTGAAGGATTAAAAAAAGTTATTTTTATAAAACGGGAAAATCCTGACAGTAGTGCATGAAACAGGTAACCTGAAAAAAATCATGTGCCTCTGTGTTCTCCGCTGTCCACTAGTGCTCCTAATGGCATCTGCAAGATTTCACAGAGCGGAGGAAAACAAGCAGTAAGAGCTGATCTGAGATCCTGCTGTCCAGCTGCCGTCTATGAGAGCCGGCTGTCAATCACTCGCAAACTCTGACCAAAAGGTCAAACTAGGCAGCGCTGATCAAATATGAATCAATATTCTGTTACATTAATGCCTATTTCTCTCCTCAAATGTTTTCAGAATCATCTTGTAGTGCACTGTTTAGCTGTAAAATGAGAAAGTTTGTGACCCGGCAGCCATGTTGAGACCTATGAAGGAACGCCAAGTACCGGTCACATGACCAGAGCACAGCCAATAGGAACGCTCTCTCTCTCTCTCTGGAAAGACCTATTCTTGTTCAAAGTCTCCTGCAAAGCCTGAAAACAGAGCCATGAGGAGGTGCATAAGTCTAGTTTTCTCTCAGAACACTTGAATTACAATATGCTGAAAGGTTATTATGGAACTGTTGCCCAATGATGCCAAAAATATACTGCCTACTGCCACTTTAATGTCCTTTTCTATTTTTTCTTTATTTTTTTGTTTTTGTCAACATTACATTACATTATTATCATTGCAAAATTCAATGACAATGCAGCTCTCTGTGGGGACTGTCTTGCAAAATGGTACGTTGGATATCTAAATAATGAAAAAAACAAAACAAAAATTATATTATCTGGAGTCAGGATGTGGTTAGCCTAGCTTAGCATAAAGACAGGCTAGTTGTTCCCTCCTTGGGGGGGGGGATATTGTATGTCCAGTGGTTAGCAGCATGTTAACTCTCTCTCTCTCTCTCTCTCTCTCTACTCTAGTCTCTCTCCTGCTTATAATGCTTGTTTTTCAGTAGGAGAGTTTCTTTCACTCTACATTGTCTGCATTTGCTTATGTATTTGCCTGGACAAGACATATCCATTATAGCTCATGCAAAAGTTACGAAAAGCAGGTGCCAATGTGCCCTTATGCTCAAATGATTGTTAGTTTTGTGTCTCAAGGACCAAAGTGGAAGAATCATTTGACTACCTACCTTGCAACAGAAAAATAAAATGATATGACATCAACCTTAAAGGATACATGTAAAGACAAAATATGTTCTTCAGATGAATCATAAAATGGGAAATGAACAATGAAAGTATCTGAAGAATTGTTTGTTTAAGATGTAATTCAGGATGTTGTCCCTTTGAAAATAAAGCAGGGTGTCATCTTGTCCATCTTGGAAATTCATGTTTATATCCAATACACAGTTCCAATACAGTTTGTCAATTTGGGTAGTTCAATAACGTGTTATTACACAACTTTCCATTAAACATAGTCACATTAAAAATAAATAAAGACGTGCTTTTAATGTCCTATTTAACCTCTGCTACCTGGTGACATTATTCAGGTGTTTCATTTGTATTGCCACAAGCACACTGTGAGCTCTCTAAACAAACTAACATCCATACAGGCCAGTCTATGCAAACACGGCGAGGCAGGGAATCTTAATGTAGCGTAAACCCTCACAGCTCAACATCAGGGGGGGTCACCAAACAGCAGAAAAAGCTATTTCCTTAGTGTGCCAACCATCTCATATTTAAATAACCTATTCAGAAATAGTATGCAAATAAACACAATACAGGGTATGTATTGGGTGTCTAGTGGCTGGAAAGCAGGTTTAAAATGTATTTTTTGTGTCAATAACATTTTTACTGTGTTAATAAACAAGTCAATAATCCCTAATGTCATATACAGTAATATAATATAATATATAAACTCTGAGTAAAATACTGCCCAAAACAAAAAGAAAACAGAATACACTGAATAAACAGACTGAAGGATTAATGGACAGTACTACTGATCGGTATAAGAATATGTAAAATTAACAGATGAAGCCAGTGTTGAATGGAGCAAAAACATTTAAAGGTTGGGTCTGTAATCTTGAGGAACTGGCAAGAGTACACTACATTTTAAAAATGGTACAACCGAAAAATCCAGTCCAGTGTTGCCAACTCTTTCCCAATGAAAGTAGCTAGTAGCACTAGCTCCAAAAGTTGCTAAATCTAGCCAAAAAAGTCGCAACGCTGAAACTCCGTCCCTTCAGGCTTCCCTCCAAAGCCTCCTCCCCAAAATTATCATTTTGAACTAGGGCTGTCAAAGTTAACGCAATTTTTTTTTAACAGCATTAATTTCTTTAACGCATTAACGCAACTTGTGGGTTTAGGTTGTAGCAGGCTCATTTTTAAAGCTAGAGTGAAGGTACTGGCATCATATGAAAACCTGAGGAATCCATTGGTATCAACCATGTCACACTAGCTTGTCATACAAGTCATACTAGTCATACAAACTTGTGCTAAATTTTGGCGAGGAAAAACTGACATGGCCATTTTCAAAGGGGTCCCTTGACCTCTGACCTCAAGATATGTGAATGAAAATGGGTTCTATGGGTACCCACGAGTCTCCCCTTTACAGACATGCCCACTTTATGATAATCACATGCAGTTTGGGGGCAAGTCATAGTCAAGTCAGCACACTGACACACTGACAGCTGTTGTTGCCTGTTGGCCTTGAGTTTGCCATCTTATGATTTGTGCACATTTTTTAAGCTAAATGCAGTACCTTTAAGGGTTTCTGGACAATATTTGCCATTGTTAATTGATTTCCAATAATAACTATATACATACATTTGCATAAAGAAATCATATTTACCCACTCCCATGTTGTTAAAAGTATTAAATACTTGACTAATCTCCCTTTCAGGTACATTTTGAACAGATAAAAAAATGGGTGATTGATTTGCGATTACTGTAATCGTTTTTAACTATGGACAATCATGCGATTGACCACGATTACTGGACTGGGAGGAAAGGACGTCTCATTTCCCTTATAACACGTGTCCTCAATTCCTCCCTCCTTGCATCTTTTCCTTGCATCTCTCGTCACGTCTTCAGGGGGAGGGACTAAGTTGCAAAAGACGCAAGTGAGGGAAACGTGGGGGCAATTAAGGGAATTGGATCCAAGGAGTCATAGAGGTGTTTGAACTGCTCCCAGTTTGTGTTGAAACCAGAGCTGAGACAGTAGATGAAGCTCTGTTTTCCAGCTGATCTCCATTTCAAGTCTCACCTATAATCAGGCATGTTGCTGAGTGATAAAAAGAATAAAATCATCTATCCAAATGAGTTGCTTTCGCAGGGTGGCCTTATACATTTAGAAATAGTGTAAGGAGCTCATTGTAGAATGATTACTCATTTGCATTGGAAAGGGCCAGTTAAGGTGTCTGATAAGGATGCTTCCTTGCCCAGTGACTGAGACAAAGAGATCACAGACACAGTCCGCTTTTATCAACTCTTAATCCACCGTTAAAGTCCGAGTGAGGAGCTCAGACAAAGAGCTGAGAGTAGAAGTGCTCCTCCTTCGCGTCAAAAGGAGACAGTTGGTTAGGGTGTCTGATAAGGATGCCTCCTGGATGGCTAACTTTAGAGTTTTTTTCAGACATGTCCATCTGAGAAGAGACCCAGGGGACAGACCTATTACACATCTCATCTGGACTGGGAACATCTTAGAATCAACCCAGGAGGAGCTGGAGAGAGTGATGTCTGGGCTCCCACAGATGTTTAAACATCAGTTTTTACTAGTATCATTTCTATCAAAACTGCATTAGGGGAACGATGGAAGCCCCCTTCATCTAAAGGCTCTTTCATTGCCTGTGGACAGACAGCAGGAAACTGAAGAAGAGCAAAAACATGTTAGAAAATCATAAAAAATCCCAGCCAGGCCAGGGTTTACTGTCTAAACATTATAGGAGTTTAAAGCAGGAATAAATTGAGCAATTATGATTAAAAAAGGTTATTTTTATAAAACAATATATCCTGACAGTAGTGCATGAGACAAGTAATCTGAAAAAAATCATGTGCCTCTGTGTCCTCCGGTGCTCCTAATGGCATCTGCAAGATTTCACAGAAGGAAAACAACCAGTCAGAGCTAATCTGGAGTCTGACGTCCAGCTTCCATCTATGAGAGCCGGCTGTCAATCACTCTCGAACTCTGACCAAACTGTCAAACTAGGCAGCGCTGATCAAATATGAATCAATATTTTGTCACTGTAATGCCTATTTCTCTCCTCAAATGTTTTCAGAAACATCTTGTAGTGTACTGTTTAGCTGTAAAATGTTGATCTGCCGAGGAAATACCAAGCACCGCCCACCAGCCGGAGCACAGCCAATAGGAACACTCTCTCTGACATGACCTGTGATTGGTCAAAGTCTTCTGTCACGGGCTGAAAACAGAGCCATGAGGAGGTGCAGAAGTCTAGTTTTCTCTCAGAATACTTGAATTATATATATATATATATATATATATATATATACTGTATATATATACAGTATATATATATACAATAATATATAATATGCTGGAAGGTTATTATGGCATTTTTGCCCAATGATGCCAAAAATTACTACTACTTAAGCTTTAATGTGAGGCTTGTATTTCCTCCTTTGTAAAGACAGTAAGATATGTAAAAAGAAAAACCTCTCAGGTGGATTCTGTTATGTTTTCAGTGCCCAAAGCTCTGAAAAATGTTTATTTGAAGTCAACATTATTTGTTTCTCTTATGTGAAACATGAACAGTAACATTCTACCACTAAATACAAAATGCACTACCCAAGGCAAAACATGTGGCACATGTCAAGCAAGCTCCTTCAAGGCCTGTAGTTATGTTCAGGAGGAATTTGTCCTCAAGCTCAAAAACAATGCAGATATTTAATATGCAGACCTTGATATTTTGCCATCCCTATCTAGATAAAGAATAGGCTTCAAACAGCCACAGAGAACAACAAAGCAGTCAGTAATTCTAGGAGAAACATACACTTTAATGGATCGAAGCACACTTTGAAGCAGCGCTGCCACTAAGAGAGAGATAACAGATCAGTGTTGAAATTAAAGGCAACAGAATATCTTTGAAGGTTGTCTTCACAAACTGTTTCTTCTCCCTTCCTATCCAATTCATCAGCTCCACGCCGGCTTCAGGGTGCAGTTTGTATTCTATGACTGAACATACTGTATATTTATGTTTCACTTTATGACCTTTTTCCAGAACTTCTGGGTTCTTTTGCAAAAGTAGTAAACCCCAATTTAAAACCCCATTGACATTTGTAACAATGCTAATAACTAAAAACCCACCCTTGGAACTTAATCTTTCTCAACATCAGCGGTTGAAGAGGGATTTGTTATGTAGGGGGGTTCTGTGGTTTCTCTATGTTGATGCTTTTTTTTGCACTCTGGCACCTCCAAAGTACATGTCTTAATGATAAATTATGATATGTTATTATGGATTATACTACCCAGCAGTATATATAGTAATTAAAATTAGCCCCACTTTTACCAGCTGCAACATTAAAGTGATGAACACATTAATGCATCAATAAATATAATGCAATAATGTAATTTATATTTTTCTGAAATGGGCCATTCTGCATAATGAGAACCTTTTATTTTTGTAGCCTACTTTATGTATATGTTGATGCTGATACTTAGCCCAACAAACGTACAGTATGCCTATGTGCTGGCCCCGGCCCAATTTAACCCCTGCTCAACAGCATTTTTTCAGAAACATCTTGTAGTGTACTGTTTAGCTGTAAAATGAGAAAGTTTGTGACCCAGCAGCCATGTTGAGATCAGTTGAGGAAATACCAAGCACCGCCCACCAGCCGGAGCACAGCCAATAGGAACGCTTTCTCTGAAGTCTCCCGTCACGGGCTAAATTTTCTAAAGCCTGAAAACAGAGCCATGAGGAGGTGCAGAAGTCTAGTTTTCTCTCAGAACACTTGAATTACAATATGCTGAAAGGTTATTATGGAATTTTTGCCCAATGATGCCAAAACTTGTTGCCTACTGAAGCTTTAAATTTTGCCAATAAAGTCGCTAGATTTGTCGCTCAGCGCTACCGGTTGTTATTTTTGGAGAGATGATTCATTTTGTAGCTGCATCTGGAGGAGGCTATAAAATAACATTTTCAGTTCAAGTTATGGTACTTCTGGAGTTATTTTAACCCATTTTTCCTAAACTAATTAGTTTTGTTGCCTAAGCCTAATCAAGTCGATCTATTCCTAAACCTAACTAAGTAGTTTTATTTTGAAAAGACTGGAGCTGAAATTGATACATGCGTCACATGTTGCTGGACATTCGTAGGAAAGTGCACAGAAAATATGTTGTTGAAAGTCGTGCTGAGCGTCACGTAAAAAAGAAAACGGAAATTTGTGTCTATGTACACGAATCAAATAGATTAAATTTGGTGGCTATTTCACAAACCTGTGTGAGACTGTGTTGGGACATATAGGCTAAAACTAGTAAGTATTGTAGTGACTATGTCAAAAGTGCAAACCCCCATTCAATACAACCGCCCCCCCACCTGTATTTACCTCAAAATTAGCTGTGCCATGTGCCTTTGATGAGTCTTAGTTTGAGGTCTCCACTTCCTGGGATTATTGCACAGCGTCACGCTCTCCTTAATGAATACCATGAACATCTCGGAGCCCTCTGCAGCACCAGAAGCAGGTGCGTGGTGAGAAGGCCAAGAGTCCCCCGGTCTCCTGAAAAACATCCAACTGTTTCATCAAGTGTTAGAGGACTCTCAACATCTGTTTGATTTCATCAGCAGGGGCTTGCGTTGGCTTTGAGGTTCCCAGCGCTGGAGTTGCTCTGCGTGTCGCTCAGGCAGCTGCACAGACGGACAGCAACGGGCCCCCTTCCTCGCCGCTCCTCTGCTCGTTGTCTGCTCTAATTGAGTAAATAGGGTTCCTCTAATAAGAATATCTGAGCGTGTTTACATACAGGATCAAAAGTAAACTGTGTCCAAAAAGTTTCATATCACAGGGAATCTGACAAGGAAGCAGCGCCTAACACTGCTTGTGGGATTTGAACACACAGTTTCAGCAGGAGATCAGAAGCCCTGGAGCCTCGCACCACTCAGCTATTTTGACAGCCAGTGTGTAGGGGGAACATGACGAACATATGGTCTCACTTATCCATCTGATTCCACACACTTCTGACACCATCTAGAATCATAAAGTGCCGCTACGTGTACTCGTAACACAGAAATTAAGATGAAATGAAAGTAAGATTGGCAATGTCGTAAGATTTGTTGATCCAAGATGACTCTTCTAATGTTGCACCATTTAGATTAAAACTCAGATTAACACCTCTAAAGTGATTCTTGACAAAGGTTAGGTTTGTACACTGATAAATATAAAATAATCAGTGCTTGAAGTGGTAAAAAATAACTGCCAGTACGCTCCTTATTCACATGTTGGTGGCTGGCATCAGCAATCATGATATTCAGAATTTCTACAGTGAACAAAAGATACTTGGAGATATTGGGTTTGGAAGTCCTCCCCCAAGAAAATTTTAATGTTTTTGACTTAAAGCTATGCAATTTAACATCGTTTGGGACCGTTATAATTATTTTATTATTTACACTTACCACATTTAATTGCTCTAGAAATAATTGCCCTGTGAAATCATATTCTGTAAGTCAAAAAAGCAGATTCAGAAAACATTTAAATAATGTTTCATTAATTATATCTATTCACATATCAAAAAAACAGTTATGACAAACAGTTCACTAATTATTTTGCAAAAAGTAATTAGCTCCAGCTGGTGGGCGGTGCTTGGCATTTCCTCAACTGATCTCAACATGGCTGCCAGGTCACAAACTTTCTCATTTTACAGCTAAACAGTACACTACAAGATGTTTCTGAAAACATTTGAGGCGAGAAATAGGCTTTTGTTCTAAATGATTTATGCCCACTACTTCGGTTTCATTTCTCTTAACCCTCCGAGGCCCACAATAGACCTGTATTAGTCTTTTTTAGTGGGGTACAGGGGGTCTTTAGGGGGAGAGATAGCAGGTCAGCAGTAGATGTCACATAGAAGTGGTGAACATCATCTGAAAGCTGGGAACCTGAAGATTAATATGAGGTGCAGCTCAACACTGTGTCAAATTGTTCCAGTCATAAATCTGTAATAAACACAAATTAATTGTGAAAGTGTATAAGGGTTTAGGACAATATGATTGAAGTATATGATGGTATGATTCCATGCTCTATTATGTCTTATAAGTTGTTGCAGCAATTTTTGGGTTGATACCATTTGTTACACAGATTTGGTGCTAAATTTAAAAAAAATGTACCATTCAAGAATTGATAACAAATGATCAATAATCCCTCCAAAATACCAAATTAAGACACCCCAGACCTTGAGGAACACCATAGAAAAAGCCATGCTGTGATTTGGTGACAAAACTTTTGACATTTGGAGATTTCGGCAATGATTGCATTTTTCGGCGATTGGATGGCGAGCACTTCTGTTCTGGAAACTGCTCAGAAACCCCCTTATTGTCAATCTAGCTAGGAAAGCCATCCATCCTCTGAATGCTCTAGGTCTCTAGTTTGTGGCTGTAAAGTTTCATGAGGCTGTGATTATCCTAGAGGTCACCACAGTCCATTTTATACAAAGAGGTCAAGTTTCAAAAATGGTTTCACTACAATGAAATGGCTTCTATGGGGACTAACATCATCACACATGAATACAGTTGGGCTCATTGAATCCACACGAGTCTCAGCTTTACAGAGATACCCAGTTTATGTTATTCAAGACTGTTTAGGGACCCCAGTATGCAGAAATATTCAAATACACCATTTTAGAATAGGAGACAATAACACATTTATACTGCATGTAAAAAACTGCATGTTTTTTGCCCAAAACTGCATGTGATTATCATAAAGTGGGCATGTCTGCAAAGGGGAGACTCGTGGGTACCCATAGAACCCATTTTAGAATTTCAAAAAATGTCCTCAGCATAACTTTGGAGAGATATTTAGCCTCTTTGTCTTCACTCTAGCTCTAAAACGGAACCAGCTAGAGTCTCTGAAAGACAGTAAAATCGGTCGTGATCGTGGGTCTCAGAGGGTTAAAAATACAGTTTACAAGAGAGAGTTTATTTCAGGGTCCTCTCTTTCATGACACTTCAGTTCAGCTCAGTTCCACAGCCATGACTCACACACTTGAAAGTGCCGGTGCCTCATTTTACGCAAAACCCAGTAAAACAGCTCACCGTGCATGTATAGTTCATCCAGAGTAGCAGATAGCTGCCATAAAGCCTCTGCAGCTCTACACTCACACAGGCTACGTCCTCCATCCCTGTGACCTCACAGTGTTGAGACTGAATGAAAACAACAGTAAAACCAGCAACTCTTTCCCTCTGTTAACAGTCATCTGTGAAGGTCATGTTGCTGCTTTAATCCTATTGGCTCCATCCAGTGGTGCTCAGTTTGGCCTGAGTCTCTCTCTATTTGTCCATCCCTGCGGCAGGCTTTCTGCTGTGTCCTTGGACACTGTGCTCACACTTCACAGCCAATATGACCGCCACATACACACACACACACACACACACATACAGTGACACACGTGCATATGGCTTACACACACACATCCACACACAGATCCGTCATGGCCCTGGGGAGTGAGAGGTGCGAGCCAGAGGCATTTCTATCTAATACAGCTCTAACAGCTACTGTGTTTATTCCTGGATCAGTTTAACACCCTCCACCCATCCCTCACCCACTGGGAGTGATAAGGCAGGAGGGTGGTGGTGGTGGTGGTGGTGTGAAAACACTGAACGTGCTCTATGACACATATGCTTGCTTGTGTCACTCCATGTGTGTATGTGTGTGTACTGTATGTGCGCTGCTCCCAGGGGATCAGAGTTGGGGTTTGATTTCCTCTCACCAAACCCCTCCAAGATTATCGGGTGCTATTCTTATCTCAGCAGTCGGGATAAAGGGAGATTGCTCGCCTTTTGTCCCAACAAGAACCCCCCCCCACGCCCTCCCTCCCCTCCCCTCCCCTCCCTCCCTCCATCACTGCTCCAGGCCTGACTGAGCATCCATAGCCTCAGACCTTTTCTCTGGATTCAAGTGATATGGGCTTCAGCATGGCAGTGTGCTATAACACTGATACTCCAGTGTGGAGATGTATGCAGCCAATACGACTGGGATTTATACGACTAATATCCCAGATAATAACAAGCATTCAGTGTATTTCCCTCAGAGTTTTATTCATATGAACACATAAAGCCAGATATGTCCCAAGCTAATAGGGGCTAATCCAGGCATAACTTAAAGGGATACTTTGTCGATTTTCAACCATCTTTGTATCATTACAACATGGGTAGTATATGCAAATGAACAATGTTAAACTTCCCTCCATGTTTCCAGCAACCAAAGCCCCCCCCACTCATTAATCCGCCTGGATGACGGCTCTGGGCTGTTTGTTCCGACTACAGGTTGTACTTTCACATGTTCTGCATGCTCGCTCCATGGCTCCACATCGCTCCACACCGCTCCACACGGCTCCACACCGCTCCACACTGCTCCACACCGCTCCAGAACCAAAACAAACCTCTGGAAAACTATGGCAGAAGGCAGCGTTCCTGTAGAAATGGAGGAAAGTGATTTTAATATCATGATGCTGGAATTCGGGGGCTATATGAGCCAGAATACAGTGCAGAGGAATTAGGGCATATAGAGGTGGAAGAGGCTGCCACAGCCAAGCCGAGAGTCTCGCACCACCAGAGGTGCCATGTATTATAAGCGACTTTGGGCTTGTTTTCCTGAAAAGTCACGGGTTGCGTTTTTTTTAGCTTGTTGCTATAAAGTGCAGTTGCTTATTTGGGTTTGCTCCTGTCTCTCTCCTCTATACCTGTCCTGTTAGAGGATCCGTACACAACCCCGATCCCCCCCAAACACACACACACACACACACACACACACACACACACACAGACAGAGATGACTGACAGTCGCTCACCAGCACCGCCATCGCTTCCACTCAGAGTGTTGTTGTTGTAAGACAAATCTTTGCGAGGTTGATGGAGTTTAGCTATCAATGCCAGGTATTAAGTGGACAAAATATTGGCAAAAAGTACAACAAAGACTGTGAAAAAGAGAGTACAGTTAAAGATTGGATTCGCCCTCAAGTGGGGGACGATACGAAGGCAGTTTGCCGTTTTTGTAAGTGTGATATACGAGCACATCATGCCATACTGAAAAATGTAAAGCTACAAGCTAAAAATGAATGCAAAAATGAGATAAAATGAAAAGCATGTAATCCAAAATAAATTCATACATATGACGTGATCAAGTAGCCTCTCTCTTATTGTGGTAGATAGGTAAGGTCGCTTGTCTTGGGCTTTTCTGGTGGGGGTGGAAAGTTGCTTCTTTTGGACTTGTTTCTATAAACCGGATTTCTTGTTTCTCTCGTGAGATCTGGCAACACTGCAGGGGACAACTTTTAGTCCCGCTGCAGTAAATGTAGGAGAAGGAGGCCGCCACAGCCGATAGTCACGCCGTGCCGGCCGGTGAGGATAGCAACGAAGAGCTGCCTCGTGCCGGGGACAACTTGTGGTGCGCTGCTACGGTAAATGCGCACCGATGGAAACCGAAGGGGAGTCGCTGTGCTGCAGCGAATTTCACAGAGGCTGGTTTCTTTTGGGTGAAGCTGCTGAATCCAACATTACAGAGGAAGGGGCACAAATAACGTTACAGCTAAGCTTTGGACCACATATGGACAGAGGCAGTGCTGGAGACATATTTCAGACAACCAAAACAACAAAACAACCAAATCCAGCGGGGCGAAACGGACATCAGAGTACAGAGTAAGTGCAATAGTGACAGTGTTTTGTTCAACTGTTACTAACACGGCAACGCTACAGTGTGAAATCATACAATACACGTTTTTATGAGGCTCATTCGAGACTGCCCGAGGACATACACTGCCCCAGTTCAACAGATACATGTAATATTATAATGTAATATCAGTTAGATACCCTATATTCATCAAATGTTAGCACTATTTTACATTGCGTACATTGCACCTTACTAATATTGTTGTTCCTTGCTGTATTGCTTATATATAGACTATATCTATATAGCTATTAATCATCTTTCACCTACTGGTATACACATTACCAGTACCATGGATTCAAAGAAGCAACAGATGCACAAGATGAACTGATTTTACACATTTGCGGTGTACAATAGAAGGTTGCTCATATTTTGTTTTCAAATAATAAAATAAAACTCTGAATATCTGTTGATTGTAGTTTGTTCTGTTATGTCACATTCATTAGTGAGGACATGCTGTTGGTTTATCAAAGCAGCAAATATTGTTTATTGTTTTTGTCGCAAACATATTTGTGCTTCTCGATGCACACAGCTATTGCTGGCATAGACGCACCTGCATCATTACTCAAAACATAATTTGTTATAATAGCCGGAGTGCTATTATACTAGAGTACCAAATTAAACTAAGAAATACCACTGTTTTAGTGTGGAAAAGGTTGATAACAAACCCTAGAGATAGATGCTTAGCTACTGATTTCCACACCGATCAGGACATCAAATGTTTGTTTTATGCCAGTATAATTATTGCACCAATTAAAAAAAAAAAATTGGTAAAAATAATCCTAATGCATCCCAAAAGTACTTCATGTTGTAAGCTTTGTTATCTGTTCATCTATTGCAATAACACTGAAGGAAGTTGACAATTTCAAAAACAGACTGGAAATGTGTCAATGAGGATATTTTATTATTGCTCCTCTTGCAGCAGCACATCATTATATAACCCTTTGAGAAGTTTGCTCCATAAACTGATGCATTCTGTAGCTCTGCCTTGCTGCCATTATTTATAGACACACCGGAGGCTCTGGTCAAGCCTAACCAATAGGAGCGCCCCGGGGGGAGCGGCATTCTGGGTGTTGTAGGTTTTTATACCTTTTGAATGAAAGACAATACCACAGCCTCTTTTTCTTTTTTTTTCTCTGGTCATGTAGCACCAATCTCAAAAATATTTGCGCCTTTCTACTACTTCGACAGCTTAGTTTTATGACAAAATCATCTTTCCAGCGGTGAAATGCTTCTTTAACCTCTTAAGCCCTATGCTGCTGGAAGGCGTGGTTCGCCCACACAGACATACCCAAAATTGTGATGAAACAAAGGAAAAACTTATATTATCATCCTCACCTAAAATGTTTCCTATATTAGACAGTGGATAACACCATTATAACAATGATGCCATGCACAGAGATGCCACCGAATTCATTCAGTAACTCCTTGACTACAACTGTGCCAGAGCAGATATACATAACACAAAGCACATAGATTCTACAAAGGTTTTAGTCAGGATAGGACCAGGCGGACTCTCCATTTGGCCACTTGGATACACCAAAGTGTGCCAAATGGGTTTTCTACCTCTTGAAAGGGAATCTGGCTATAAAATACTACTGATATCCACTACAGGAGGCTATGTGCACACAATGGAGCCTTTGGCCATGACATTTACCCTGTGCATCATCAGATTCAGAACAGAAACAGAAAATACCCCCAACCCACAACTATTCACTCATTTCTAGACAATCTGCAAATATCCACAGATCAAGCAGCAATTTTGGATGCTTCATTAACACTTTCTGAACTCCACAATGCTCTTGCACAAATGCCTAATAACAAAGCACTGGGACCAGATGGATTCCTTGCTGAATCCTTAAATACTTCTGGCAGACACTTTTTTTAAAACAGAAATTAAAGACTAAGGTCAATTACCCCCAAACCACAATGCTGCTTCACCCTCTCCATCGTTTCCCTGCACTGATAAGAACCCACTACAACAGCACATGGAAAGAACATTTCCATGGGATTATTACTGGTTTTGTGACATGCCATTACCCACATGTTGTGCATTTGACATGTTACACAAATACACACCCTACATGCCATGCATTAATCTCTCTTCTGACAGACACCTGTGTGCAGCAGCCCAGAAACAATTCCTACTGTAAAGGTCGGTCTCTTTTAATGCACATAAATATATTTAATAAGTAACCTATTAGTTCTTGAATTTAAAAGGTCAACTAATACTCACTGTGAATGATTAAGTGATTGATGTTTGTCTGTGTTTATTAAGCTAATTAAGACCTCATATGGAGTAAATGACAATATATGAAATGGTGCAGCATATGTTGTTTTATTTCAAAGTTTAAAATGTCCTTTTTTACTTGTGACCCCTTAATACACTTGCGAATCTTCATCACAGTTTACATATCTATAAATTATGAGCAGTTCAGGCTATTTTCTCTTTCTAGACCGTTTAAGTGCAATTTAAAGGACAGATCCATTATCCATCCATCCATTATCTGTAACCGCTTATCCTATTCAATGTCGCAGGGGGGGCTGAAACCAATCCCAGCTGACATTGGGCAAAGGCGGGGTTCAGCCTGGACAGGTCTCCAGACTATCACAGGGCTGACACAAAGAGACAGACAACCATTCATGCTCACATTCGACACCTACGGGCAATTTAGAGTCAACTGTTTAGAGACTGTGGGAGGAAACCTGAGAACCCGGAGAAAACCCACGCTAACACGGGGAGAACATGCAAACTCCACAGAGAAGGGCCCCAAGCAGGATTCGAACCTGCAACACTCTTACTGTGAGTCCACAGTGCTAACCACTGCACCATCGGGCAGCGCACAGGTCCATTATTATTACTATTTATTTATTTTTTTAAGTTTTTGTATCATTCTGTATAGCATCCCAGTGGTGTTCTTTATGTATTCATATCCGAACATTCAAACTTTGGTCGAAGCATGTATGTTTTAGGGTTAAAACGCTATTTTCCCAAGATCTTCTAAAAATGTTTTCCCACATGACCTGACGTAGGTTTCTGCATGATGACGCTGCAGTATATAAACATCCTTATAGTCAGTGTATTAATGTCACATACAGTAACTTAGATGGCGGTCCCAGTCACAGAAGCTAAGCAATGTACGTTAGTTTGGATCCAAAAATCACATGATACCACACACAAACTAAACAACAGTAGACCAGCAACTCACATGTTCTGCGAGTTAAAATTACTGTTTAACTGATATACATTTTTAAAAGGTGGGCCTTTATTTAAGTGGCTAAAATATGTTTTGATGCTGCTCCCTCACCGTCCACAGCTGCTTTACTTCACCGTCAGACAGCCTTTTCGGGCGGGGAACTGAAGATGTTGTGTTGCTTTCTTCAAAGCCACCAGACTACATTCACCAAACAGTAATTTCACCTCACAGAACGTGGGGGTATGCATACAACCCCACTTCAAAAAATCCAAATTAACCCTTATTAACCCCCCCACACGTGACATATGAGAACAGTCACAATAACACTGAGCACAGGATAGTACGCACGTACACTGGCTGTATTTAAGTGTATTAACATGCCTGTTACAAATGCCAAAATATGACTGTTCTGTGTGAATAAACACACACACACACACACACACACACACACACATTGCACATTCCTTCCACTGCAGCTCAAGCAAATCCAGATGTGCATGTGGCTGAAAGACAAAGACGGCCTATGAATGGCAGAAGAGATGTGCGTGTGTGTGAATAACTGGATAATTCATACTATTTGACAGTTAAAGCAAACAATGGCTTTGACCTTGAAACCGTTGGCAGTAAAGTTACTCAAGAACTATTTGAGAAACACTCCACATTCTAAGCGGTGTGTGTGTGTGTGTGTGTGTGTGTGTGTGTGTGCGTGTGTGTGTGTGTGTGTGTGTGTGTGTGTGTGTGTGTGTGAGAGAGAGAGAGATTCTGTTCAGGTCTGCAGGTCTGTCAGGACTCTTTTAATGACTTTTCTGCTGGTGGTGGCGACTCTACAAAGCCATGTGGAGGTCGGAGCTTCACTCCGCAAAGTTCTAAGCTCAGAGCTGCAGAACTGTAGGCAGCTCAGGAAGAGAAGGGAATGATTGAAAGAGAGGAAAAAATAGGTCACAGCTGTTCTCTATCTTTCCCCAGCACACCCCCACTCCAAGCACTCCAGCCAACCCCACCCCATCCCACCTCCTCAGCAATCCCACCCCAACACACACACACACACACACACACACACACACACACGCATACACCACTTGGAACAGTCTGCAGAGCCCCAGACCTCACATTTCATGTGTTTATTTTCTGGTTGCAGGGGGGAAAAGGAAAAAAAAGAAACTCCACATTCCATGGGACACATGATCTGCTGGTCAGAAGAGGAGGAGGAGGAGGAGGAGGAGGAGGAGGAGGAGGGACAACATTAGATGTTTATCTGAGCAGCACTGTTTGCATTGATGGAAAGAAGGCTAGTATCACGTGGAATTGTTTAACTACATTTAAACGCTTCGAATAAAACTGAGGCGAGCTGGTTTACTTTGCACATACGACGACAAGGTGTTGATTTTATAACCTTTGATATGTTCAAGCCAGATGCTCTAAAGCACATCTGTAGCACATTCTTCGATAATCTGTATGTCCAGTAGACAAATAGAAGAAATAGAGTTCAGCTTTGCACAAACACTGGATCCAGGGGTAATGTGGCTAGCCATGTTCCATAAAAGGAACACTTTTGGGTGATATTAACTTTATTTCCAAGAGTGAGACGAGAAGATTGATAGTAATCCCATGTTTGTATGTTTAGTATGGAGCTTGAGTCAGGATGTGGTTAGCCTAGCTTAAAGGGTTATTTCAGCGGGGTTTTTTTAACCTGGACCCTATTTTCACATGTTTTTGTGTCTAACTGACTAATAGGGGTCAACAATTTGTGAAATTGGTCCATTATTGAGCGAGAGCGCTGCAGACGGCAGCCACTAAGTGGGCTGCAATGTGATGGCTCGGGGCAAATTCCTTACCATCAATGTACTTATTGTGTCTTGTGTCTAGTCTTCATATTTTTTTTCTGAAATAAGGTCCCATGGGGTCCCAGGAAAGGTCAGCAAAAACAAGATTTTCAGGAGATGTGAAGTTACTCTCTAATGAAGGTGTTATACAGTGAGCCTTCAAATGTATTAAGTCAATTCAATTTTATTGCTCACGAGTTGGTTTATATCACCACTGATCCTTTTTATTATTATTACCCTTATTTTACAAGTATGACTACACCAAAACCAAATCAAATTTAACCTTATTATCCCAAAGAGGAAATTTATTTAAGTCAGAGGTGCATACAGCAATGAATACAGTACAAAAAACAATGTAAAACAATAAAGACAATCAAATGAAAGAAAAATGCCAGAGAAGAGCTACAGTGTGCATCATCATCTCACTTTGCTGTGTTCTCTCTCCTTACCCAGCAGCGTGATTGGGGGAGCTGCAGGGGGGTCTGGATTGTTTTAGCAGGTGCTAATGAATTCTGACGCAACAAACAATAACAGATGACACTACTACAGAAAAATGAGACTCAGTGTTCCTGGGCTAATATACTACATAATTGAAATGCACGTTACTGAATGCTTGGTGTTATACAACAAGCACAAGCACAGTTAAATAATTAATTATAATTATATATAATTATTTTATATAAATTCTGCGTATTTAGAATTTAGAATGAACATATCAAATGCATACAAAAAGTTTATAACAACAAGCATGATCAAACAATGGCAATCCAAATCATAGTCAGCAGAGAAAGTAGCTGTGGATAGATAGATTTAATCGCATGATTGTCCATAGTTAATCACTGTTAATCGCAATTTAATCACACATTTTTTGATCTGTAAAACATGTACCTTAAACCTGCAGTAGGCAGAATGTTTTTGGCGTCATTCCATAATAACCTTTCAGCATATTGTAATTCAAGTGTTCTGAGAGAAAAATAGACTTCTGCACCTCCTCCTGGCTCTGTTTCCAGCCTTTAAAAAATGTAGCCCGTGACGGAAGACTTTGGCCAATCACAGGTCATTTCAGAGAGAGAAAGAGCGTTCCTATTGGCTGTGCTCCGGCTGGTGGGCGGTGCTTGGTATTTCCTCAACTTGATCTCAACATGGCTTCCGGGTCACAAACTTTCTCATTTTACAGCTAAACAGTACAGTACAAGATGATTCTGACAACATTTGAGGAGAGAAATAGGCATTATAGTAACAGAATATTGATTCATATTTGATCAGCGCTGCCTAGTTTGACTGTTTGATCGGAGTTTGCGAGTGATTGACTCGTGGCTCTCATAGACGGCAGCTGGACGGCAGACTCCAGATCAGCTCTGATTGGTTGTTTTCATCCGGTCTGTGAAACCCTCACAAGTACTGCATTTAGCATAAAAAAATATACTCAAATCATAACATGGCAAACTGTAGCCCAACAGGCAACAACAGCTGTCAGTGTGTCAGTGTGCTGACTTGACTATGACTTGCCCCAAACTGCATGTGATTATCATAAAGTGGGCATGTCTGTAAAGGGGAGACTCGTGGGTACCCATAGAACCCATTTTCAGTCACATATCTTGAGGTCAGAGGTCAAGGGACCCCTTTGAAAATGGCCATGCCAGTATTTCCTCGCCAAAATGTATCGTAAATTTGGAGCGTTATTTAACCTCCTTCGCGACAAGCTAGTATGACATGGTTGGTGCCAATGGATTCATTAGTTCAAACAAGTGTAAAAGAAAAAAGGTCCAATGAACTCGTCTGGCAAAAGCCTCTAATCAGATGGCCATTTCATCATGAAATATTAAAAACATAGACATTGCTGGTACATGTTAAGATGGGTTACAACCCATACGTATCGGCACAAACAGCCTTCAGGCCACTCTCTTATCATGGTATGGTCAAATGAGGTCTGTTGCAGGAAATGGACGTATTCATTAAAAAACAGACAGGGTAAAGAGATGTAGGAAGTGCACTGGGACAGTGGACAGTGGAGGGAAGTTTAGAGTGTCTCCTTATGGCTATTCCCACCCCTCTCAAACAACCACCACCCCCACACTCTGTCCCTTCGACTAACATATGGGTCCTCGGCCCCTCAACTGGGGACACTGGCCAACTGTTTATCAGGGATTTGATAGGAGTGCAGTTTATCTTTCCATCTGTCCCCATGTTCCTTCCCTGCCTCTTGCATTATGGTGCATATATGTATGCATATATGTTTGTACATATGTATTATAGCTATTGCAGTTTTTTTACACTAGAATGGTCTCATGAGTCAGATAAATCGTCCTTTAACCTTAAAGACCCCGGATTCCTGCCAAGGGCTGCTGTGCTGTTGCTGACCCTGACTTTTGACCTTTCTGTGGAGGGGGGGGAAAGAAAAATATTCATTCCCATGTGGGGATCACTGGTGGAAGATAAATATTCAGATATTTAACTCTGGGTAGAAGTAGCAATACAACATTTTACAAATACAAGTTACAAGTCATATACTGAAAATCAAACTTAGGTGAAAGAAATCAGCAAAATGTAACGAAAGCATCAAAAGTAAAAGTATTCATTGTACAGTCAGAATGTCCTCTCTCAGTGTTATATGAATTTATTTTTATACCGATGAATAAACGTGTAAAAAGCACTGTGGCAACTCGTCATATTTGCCGATTGGGCAGAAGCCTTGGGGGCAGCCTTCTGCGTAGTATCTTGATGCTGAAGGTTCACGCGTGGTTAAAGTTGTAACATAACATTATGAAAGGGTTAGAAAAAGTATCATGGTTTGGCTTAAAGGGGACATATCATGCTCATTTTCAGGTTCATACTTGTATTTTGGGTTCTACTAAAACATGTTTACATGCTTTAATGTTTAAAAAAAACTTTATTTTCCTCATGCTGTCTGCTTGAATATACCTTTATTTAACCTCTGTCTGAAATGCTCTGTTTTAGTACATTTCAATGGCATTGCAACAGAATTGCGTTACTAGACAACAGCTTGGGTCCATGTTTACTTCCTGTCAGCTGATGTCATTCACAAACACTACAACAGGAAATAAACTGCGACCCATTTAGAATGTTTACGTTTAAAACTTTGAAATGGTTTAAATATTGTAGATTTGTGACATCACAAATGGACAGAAATCCTGACGGCTTGTTTTCAAAAAGTTTCAATACTTTCACAGTATTTATATAGAACTTAAACCTGCTTTATTATATAAAAGCAATGAAAATGTCCCGAGTAAAAGTCCTGTGTTTGTTTGCGCCATCCATCACCCCTCCCACCCGCCCCTAGAGGACTTCTCGCTCTTAATACTACATCAGTTGCTCTGACCGTCTAATAATGACGCAGATGGGTTTACATTGGATTTAGTTGTAAGCCCGGTGCGCCTCATACAGATGCTAAAGTGTGCCTTGTGCGTCGGTATTAAGACGCTGAGGACCACTGACCGAGTGTTGGTATTTGATGCCCTGGGAGTGAAACCAGGCTGGCTTTGGAGACACAGTATGGCTATGCAAGACTCGCTATCATGGTAACAGTTCCCTATTTACATAGTAAATGTATTTAGCATTTTTACTTTTCAACCATTGGTGGTGGGAAGTGAGAGGTACATCTGCTTTCCTCCACACCAGCTGCAACGCCTGAGTTTCAACTCACAAGACAAACAGACAACCATTCTCTGTCTGTCTGTCTTTTTTTTCTCTCTATTTTTTGCTTTTTTGCTTTCTTCTCCATTGCTTTATTTGCTCAGACAGCAGACGTGCAAATGTATTTAATAGCATTAATCAGCCTAATGCAGAAATTGAACTTCATACTTTACAGTCCATCCATACATATATACATGCACGCTTGCATATTTTTACATCAGCTGTTGTGCTGGGATTTTCAAAGAAGCGCACACACACACACAAATCCACACAAAGACTGCAATGTTTATCTGGAGTCTTGTGCATGCTTATGTTGTGCAGAGACGAGAAAACAGGAAATTGGTAGCGTCTCGTTCCCTTCTGACAAGCTTCAACTGCTAATTGAGCATATGCTTTCCCCCCATAGTACCTCATTAGAGAGGGAGAGAGGGGGGGAGTAAGGGGGACACAGGCAGAGGAGAGAGACGGAGGAAGAAGTGATTGAAAGACGGAGGGAAAGGAAGAGAAAATAAATGACGGCAGGAGAAAGAAATGAGAGAGAGGAGATGTGAAATTGCCTTCAGGTGGTAAACTCTGCTGTGACTGCGAAGCCCTGTGGCGTTGGGGAGAACTCCCGTCCTCAAGTCAAGCTGACTGCCATTCCTCTCAGAGACACACACACACACACACACACTGGTTTCCATTTTTAATGTGGACCAAGTTTCTGGGCCGGTATTTCAAAATGGTTTCACAGGATTATGTTGGTTGGATTGGAATAAATTCTGATCTGATCTGAAAATATGGTATTTGAAAGCAGATCTAAAGATATCTGATCCTGATGATTTGGGGCCCCATTTTAACGATCTATAGCGCGTGGTCTAAAGTGCATGGCGCAAGTGCATTAAGGGTGTGTCCAACTCCACTTTTGTTAGTTAAGCGGCGCATAATCTGGGCGCTAAGTAACGTGCAAGGAGCAAAAGGGGTTGTATTTAGTTTCTTAATTAATCATAGGTGTGTTTTGGGCATAACAGGAGTTAAACCAATCAGGCTGTCATCTCCCATTCCCCTTTAAAAGCCAGGTGCACCTGCACATTGGCGCATGTAAAAGGCGGATTTGTCAAATTGGAGAAGTGAGCGGTTTTATGCTGAGGAAACTGATCTGCTTGTGCGCGAAGTGAAAGTGTGCGAGCAGATGTACTGTATTTGGTCGTTGGCCGGTGGACCTTCTGCATCCACCGTCTCCCAGTCCTCTGTCCTATCAACAACTCCATCTGACTGCATATGAGCAAATGCACCGATAACCTATTTAACCGGTGCAAGCGGCACGGGGAGCAAAATTCAATATATGATAATAAGCACTAGGCTAAATATGATAAACATGTATTGATAAATAATGAAAAATGTATACGTTTTGGATGCAACCCACGGGCGGGCTCAGACCAGCTGAGCGGAATCCTCCAGAGATGCTTTACGCGTGGTCTTGCACAGCTGGAGAAGCGGTGCGTAACACGCGGATCCATCAGCCTCAAAACGCCGCCGTTTAGGGGGAGAGGGCCCGCAAACTTTAAAGTAGCCTACGACTACACTCGCACACACAGAGGGATGAGGAGAGGAGACGCCACAGAGGCGTGTGTGCACCGTGATCTCTCTGGTCATGGCGGTCAGCATGCTGCAGGTTGATCAATACAGAATGCCTGAGAGCCTTACTTCATTATATTCCATAGTTTTCTTTAACTGAAATAAAAACATTGTTCTAGCGGCGACACTGTATTTAATTGAGGAGGAGGAGAGCTGCTGCGTCCCTGTGTGTGTAACCAGCAGAGTGTATGCACATTGTGAACGTGCCTGTAGACGCATCTTACTATCGTAATAATGCGCCCCTTTAAATAGCAGGAAAATACTGCGCCAGACTTTAGACCAGGTTTTTGTTGGTCAATCACATATGCTGCCTCAAGATAGCAATACACCAACAAAACAACAGACCAGACCTCCTTTTAAGACCATCACGCCAATGGGCGCACAGATGGGCACAAGTACATTTGCTGCTTACACAACGTGGGCGCTGGGCGTGAAAATGACAACTGTGTCGGTGTAAAACTAGCAACGACATCTGCGCTGCGCTCCGATTTTCGGGTGTAAAATAGGGCCCCTCCATTCAGATTTGGTAATCCAATCCGACCTTTATTTGGGACAGGATGATGCAATTGGGTATTTCAAAATCTAAGGCGGAAATCTGGATTCATTTGATGCCAAAATTCAGGACCATTTGGATCCCACCTCAGAGGTGGATTTGACATAAATTGACAAAGAGCCTATAGGCTTCGCTTCTCCAAATATTGTTCACCAAGATGTTCATTACATTTAAAATATTTAACCAGCAGAATGTGCCTTTCAAATGTGTCAAAATGTTTTAGTTCTAACAGAATAAAATAATTAAATAAATGTAAATAATCACATATTTTACTGCCTTGACAGTTCATACTTTTTGACAGGTCAAAGTTAAAGTGATCTGGGAGCTTAATAGGAATTCATGAATGCATTATGTTCAAAAACACTACAACTTGTAATTTCCTCAGCTGGATTACGTAGTAACCATTCCCTGATTCACTTTTTCAAAGATTTTCCATGTTTCATATAAATATGTATGCAAGCCTCCTTTCAATTTCGTGTCATATGTATGTTTATAAGGCTCGCAATGACTTCGAAACTACGTATGCTGATGAGGCTGATGAAGAGGATCCGGTGTGCAGAAGAAGACTTCAAAGCCCCCAGTTGCTTTACCATGGAGGGATATCAGTAAACTGTATATACAGGTGAAATGTGAGCTACATAAACATTTGCTCCTCTCTCAGTCTCACTCTCTCTCTCTCTCACTTATGCTATGACTTCCTTTAGTTAAAACACTCATACACAAATGCACCTGCATGAATATGTGTTGTGTATTGTAGGCCCATTGGGCAGTGTGTGGACCAGATACTACTGAAAAAGCTCCAAGATGTTCATCGTGAGCAACACAGAGGCCAGACCAGCCAGCAGAAAGGTGAGCTGGTAGCACAGATAAATAACAGGTTAAGTGTTTTAAACCTTTTACTAAAAAGCATTAAAATCCACTATGAAAATCAACTTATACAACCCTGAGTTACATTATTGCCATATGGTAATGTAGTTTTAAGTAGGGGAACACAATTCCGTTTAGCAGCTTCCCACAAGCACATTAATGCACCAGCAAGAGAGCTTTCAAAACAGTCGACAGAACAGAACAACGTGGTGAATGGTACACCCGAGATGTTCAAGCTGCACTCGTGTGTCAGAAGGAAGACGGATTCAATCAACTAACGCTTCTGCTTTCGACATCGAGGTGGTGGAGAGGTGACGGGGGAAAGATAACCGAGAGTCCTTAAATATTTGTGGAATAAATAAAATGAGATTTGGCTGCTGTTGGATTGTGCTTGTGGATAAAATGATCTCTTTCTCTGCAGATGTGGCGTCATCAACCTGCTCTCTGAGGCTAACAGGCGGCTGTGGATGGAGGCAATGAATGGAAAAGAACCTGTATGAATATATCCACCATTAAATAAATAATAATGATACAGTAACATCATATTTTGAAATGTCATACTAACACATACTTGCAAATTTGTTTTGCCTTTGTTCAGTAAAAAGGAGGAGCGTAAGTATCCTAATTGATGCTGTTCTTGATTTAATTTATTATCTATTAATATGTCTTGCAATGTAACAGATATTTAGATGAAAATGTTTTTTTTTTTGTCTTTTTACAGTATTTCTCAACAAAGCAGGCTTCATCTGAATGTTCTAGGTCTCTAGTTTGTGGTTGTAAAGTTTCATGAGGCTGTGATTATCCTAGAGGTCACCACAGGTCATTTTATACAGTGAGGTCAAGTTTAAAAAAATGGCCTCACTACAATGAAATGGCTCCTATGGGGACTAACATCATCACACATGAATACAGTTGGGCTCATTGGATCCACAAGAGGCTCAGCTTTACAGTGATACCCAATTTATGTAATTCAAGACTGTTTAGGGACCCCAGATCATCACAACCAGAAAGAATGAGGAAGTGAGTTTGGTGACGTGGACGTTGGGGACTGCTATGATCCGTTCAAATTTGCAGAAAAGTTGCGGTGGACGCGCAAAAATCACGGGGATTGGTTAAATTCCTGGAGGGAATGGATAGTAAGACAAGTTATCTCGCGGAGGTTGTGGTGCTCAAAACAATTTATCCACTGTTTTACAGTCGCAATGGAGTAGGCTACGGCAGAGCCTATGACATAAGCACAAGTTTAACTTGGCTGTCGTTGGCCAGTTTGCCCAGTCCCGGAACACGCACGCAGCACGCTCTCATGCGCACCCCACATTTTTATATAGTGTTAGGGGAGGATGGCTCCACTTTAGGCAAGACCAAAAAAATCCAAAACACAAAAGTGGAGAAAAATAGTTTAACGGTCCAACTCCACAATTCAGTACTCCATAGTTCACAGTCTTTTTACGTGTTTTCAGAAATTATTTTCTAACATGCAATATATTTAGAAACAAATCTCTGATTTTACTTTAGTCAGACTTTAACACCACATTAATCTGCATACATCAGCAAAACAAGTTATTATTACAAGCGAAGGACTTCTAACATTTTTTCAATTAAGGGCCAAACAGATAAAAAATGTAGCACATGATATAAACAGTCAAAATGAATTTACGATATATGGAAAATTGGCAAACACTAAAATAAAAGGAGCCCAGCTAATCAACAGTCTCTCACTGTTCTCATATAGACAAACAGAGCTCTGCGGGATTTTAAATATCTGCTCTAACAAGGTGTCAAAACTTCCCTAAACCACCCTTCATACAATATGCCAACCCGTCCTTAATCACCTGTCTCCGTGTCCTCCACTCTGCTACTCTGTCTCTCCTGTTGTTGTGTTTTTCCTCTTCTTCTTCATTGTCCTCTCTGTGATGTTCTGCCTGCCTCGTGTGATTTAACCAAATCTGATGCAAAGTGGAACTTCTCTAGAAGCCTCTCTATCTCCCTCCTGCTATCTCTCCTCCAACCCTGTTTGAAAGGCGTACCAAAGCTGATCTGAAGGCTCTCAAATTGATACTTAAATCTCCCGAAATCATAGAAGGCTGAGGACGAGGAATTTTTAATCTCCACCCACCCGCAGGCCAGAGCTCACTCTGCCATAACAAACATACATCCCTCCCTCTTTCATTGCCTGTCTGTGACTCTCAATCCCCCAGTTTATCTTTTGTCTGTGGATTTTCTTTGTCATAATCTAACCTCCATTGTTCTCAGCGAGCGCATTTTTTTAGGATGACAGTGTGCAGGAGCGAGCCAAGATCAACATCAGTTAACGTAAGAAAAAAGTTCTCAGTTAGTGATCTGATGGCGAAGAACAAGAGTCATTTTGATGGTTAACAAGAGGACGGGTATCTTCAAGTCAACGCTGAAAGTAATGAAACAAAGTGCTAACAGAAAGCTTCTCGATTCACTCTGCATCGGCAACAAAACTGGTTATGTTTAGGAAAAGATCATGGTGTGGGTTAAAATAAGAATGTTTGTTACGTAATTTGCAGCACATAAATTTAAATAAGTTGAGTTTTGGTTTCACACGAGACACAAACGGAGAAAAATGTGAAGAAAACAAAAATGGGCGTCTGCAAATGGTATTTTTTTACAATCCAATTTGAAGTTCATACTGCTGCCAAGTTTAGATATTGCCATAAAAACAAGAAATAATTACATGAGAGATGTGTTAGAGATTTGTTGCAAATCGTCTAACTGCTTGAGCGTTTCACTTCTGTCTGAGTCTCATCCCTCCCTGTGCCAAATGACATTTAGTCCCACGGCATGTCTGCATGTGCCCGCATTCTAATTGGTCTGTAGCATCTGTTTTCACACACTCACAAATACACACTCTCAAACTCACAAACAAACACAAACACAAGTCTAATGCTGTGTCTGTCTGACAAACAAAGGGGAAGATACAAAAGGTTTGCCAGCGTGCCACTTTTATGATGTAATGTGTACAATTTTGAACTGTGTGTCTGTGTGCATTACTGGACTCAGGGAGCAGCCCCCATGTTCGAACACACCGCAGCAAAAGTGCCCTTTTGGATGTCCCTATGGTAGATAAAACATGATAAAGTGCCCTCCAGGGTGCCCTTCCAGTAGAGAAAACGGGAAGCAGTGCCATCTAGGGTGCCCTTTCAGAGGAGAAAATGTGAGAAAGTGTTCTCTAGGGTGTCCTTCCAGTAGAGAAAACAGGACACAGTGCCCTCTGGGGTGCCCTTCAAGTGGAGAAAACATGATGAAATGCCCTCCAGGGTGTCCTTCTAGTAGGGAAAACGGGACACAGTGCCCTCTAGGGTGCCCTTCCAGTGGAGAAAATGTGAGAAAGTGTCCTCTAGGGTGTCCTTCCAGTAGAGAAAACATAATGCAGTGCCCTCCAGGGTGTCCTTCTAGTAGTGAAAACGGGACGCAGTGCCCTCTAGGATGTCCTTCCTAAAGAGAAAACGGGATGCAGTGCCCTCCAGGGTACCCTTCTAGTGGAGAAAACAAGTTGCAGTGCCCTCCAGGGTGTCCTTCCAGTAGAGAAAGCAGGATGCAGAACGAGAGAAAACGAGACGCAGTGCCCTCTAGGGTGGCCTTCTGGTGGAAAAATGTAATGAAGTACCCACTTCCAAAGTGCCTTTCCAGTGGAGAAAATGGGATAAAGTACCTTCTAGGATGCCCTTCTAGTAGAGAAAACATGATAAAGTGCCCTCCAAGGTGTCCTTCCAGTAGAGAAAATGGGACGCAATGCCCTCTATGGTGGCCTTTCGGTGGACAAAATGTGATGAAGTGCCCTCCAGGGTGCCCTTCCAGTGGAGAAAATGTGTTAAAGTGCCCCCTCCAGAGTGCCCTCCCAGTGTAGAAAACATGATAAAGTGTCCTCTAGGTTGTCCTTCCAGTAGAGAAAACGGGACACAGTGCCCTCTAGGGTGGACTTTCATTAGAGAAAATGTGATGAAGTGCACTACAGGGTGTCTCTAGAAGCCTCTCTATCTCCCTCCTGCTATCTCTCCTCCAACCCTGTTTGAAAGGCGTACCAAAGCTGATCTGAAGGCTCTCAAATTGATACTTAAATCTCCCGAAATCATAGAAGGCTGAGGACGAGAAAATGTGATGAAGTGCACTACAGGGTGCCCTTCCAATAGAGAAAATGGGATGCAGTGCCCTCTAGGGTGCTCTTCCAGTGGAGAAAGCATGATAAAGTGCCCAGTAGGGTGTCCTTCCAGTAGAGAAAGCAGGATGCAGTGCTCTCTAGGGTGGCCTTCCGGTGGCAAAAATGTGATGAAGTACCCCTTCCAGTGTGCCCCTCCAGTGGAGAAAATGAGTTGCAGTGCCCTCTAGCTAGCCCTTCCAGTGGAGAAAATGTCATGAAGTTCCCTCTGGGGCACCATTAAATTGATAAAACGTGATGGAGTGGCCTTAAAATTGAGAAAACATTATGCAGTGGCATAAGGCAACCCTACATGCTAGAAAACCTTCTGCATGCTGGTGCCCTACCGCACGCAGCTGGTGCTCTTTTTATTTTTTTTGCCCCTGCCCGTCAGACAGCCTGAGTCCTCCACTGTGTGTGTACGTATGTGCTAAGTGTTCATCATTAAAACATAAAAGCCAGGTGTTTATGATAGAAACACAAAACTAGTCATAAACTGTAATGAGGTTTTAAAAGGGAAGGAGTAATCATCTCGGAGCATTTCACAGGTTTGTGTTCTACAGCGTGCACATGTTGTTGTTGTTTTTTTTAAAGCTCATACTGGTGGAACATCTTTATGACACACAGTGACCTAATACTCCAGGCTGGAATGTATGCATAGCTTAATGCCACATTTGCTTTTGCACATGGATATTAAAAACATATTTGGTGGTGCTTGTTTTTACATCGGGTATAAAAAAAAAAAGACGCTTTCTCGACTTCCCGGGGCTGCTGGCAAGTTGACTCGCTCGGAGAGGATCAAGCATGAGAAAGAGATGAGGAGTTTGCATCATTCCTTTAATCTGAGTTTTAGGAGGGGGTTGGAGAGAAAGCAAGAGGGGGTGAGAAGAGAATGAGCCAACAACAAAGAGAGAAAATGACAGGGAAGAAAAAGACGAAGGGAGACAAAACAAGAGAATAACAAAGGGGGAAAAAATACTTAGCAGTTGTAAATTGAGTGTGGAGAAACACTCAAATGTAAGAGCATTCATTCTCAGACAGGACACACACAGAGTGCAAATACACTAATAATACACACCACACATGCCCGCCCTCCATCGACTCATCTCAACTACAAAAACATGAATTTATTCCAAATCAGAGTGCGGTTGTTTTTTCTTTTATTAAGTAGATGAAAATACTGCATCTTTGCCTGTGATAATATTGGGACAAGACAGTTTTCTCTTTGTGCACCACAGTGCTCATAAAATACCAAACCAATACATCACACCCTCCTTCCTCCTCTCTCCCACCTCTCCTGCCGTTGCCCCTGAGCAGCAGCATATTGATTCTACTTGTGAACTCCCAAGTTAAGAAACAGATTGGTCTCAAAGAGGACACTGACAGGCGTCAGTGGCGATGGCGATCAAAGCGACAGAGTGACAGAGGCAACATCCAGCAGCATCCAAGTCACTGTGCACGGTTGGAGGGCAGACAAACATGATGCCATTCTCGTTCTGGCACTCTTTACTCTCTCTGCCTGTCTGTCTGTGCTGTCGCTAACAGCCAACAGCAGGCACAGTGATACAGTTTCCATAGTTTATTTAAGTGTACATAACATTTGCTTGTTTTGCTAAATTCAGGTACACAAAATACTTCAGTGTATCTTAGTTAAATTCTGCAGTAGGTAAGATTGGAGCAAATATGATTAAAAAAAGTTATTTTTATAAAACGGTCACTACATCCAGACAGTTGTGGATGAAACAGGTAATCTGAAAAAAATCATGTGCATCTGTGTCCTCCGGTGCTCCTAATGGCATCTGCAAGATTTCACAGACAGGAAAACAACCAATCAGAGCCGAGCTGGAGCCTTGCCGTCTCTGAGCAGCTGTCAATCGCTCGTGAACTCCGATCAAACGGTCAAACTAGGCAGCGCTGATCAAATATGATCAAATCAATATTCTGTTACTGAAATGCCTATTTCTCTCCTCAAATGTTCACAGAAACATCTTGTAGTGTTTAGCTGTAAAATGAGAAAGTTGAGATCAGTTGAGGAAATACCAAGAAGCACCGCCCACCAGCCGGAGCAAACGTTCTCATTTTACAGCTAAACAGTACGATACAAGATGTTTCTGACAACATTTGAGGAGAGAAATAGGCATTACAGTAACATAATATTGATTCATATTTGATCAGCGCTGCCTAGTTTGACCGTTTGGTCGGAGTTGATGAGAGCTGCCTCCGTTGAATGAACAGCCAATAGGAAAGCTCGCCCTCTGAAATGACCTGTGATTGGCCAAAGTCTCCCGTTGCGGGCTAGATTTTTTAAAGCCTGAAAACAGAGCCAAGAGGAGGTGCAGAAGTCTACTTTTCTCTCAGAACACTTGAATTACAATATGCTGAAAGGTTATTATGGAATTTCTGCCCAATGATGCCAAAAACATTCTGCCTACTGCCACTTTGACCAAAGTTCATCTCTATTTTTTTGTGCATAAGTAGGAATGGAGGCTGCGATGCACTGTAATAATGAGCTCCAGTAATCCCACGTCACCTGCATAAACGGGCAGAGTTATCGCCGACCTGTCTGATTTGTGTCGAGGCGTGTAGCAGCCTTGCTTTGTTTTTACAAGGTAAACAAAGTGAATGGCACTGCGCTCTGACGCCGCACCTCTCCAATCAGAGGCTGCCGATTTATCAACCTGTGCCCTGCTGCCTTCAGATGGATGCAGAGATTAGGAGAAGCTTTTCATCCCTGTTTAATTAAAGGGGACATATCATGAAAGAAAATCACTTCTTCAGTGCTTGTGCACATACATTTGGGTATCTGGAGTGCCTACCAACCTACAAACTGTGAAATAAGACAACCCAGGCAGTCTTTTGAGGGCTGTCTAGATCAGAAAACACCTGATTCAACAAGCCATACAGATTTGGCTCCCCTGTCACTTGCAGTTAGAATATACCGTCCTTCACCCACGGTTTGAGAAATACCTTTGAAAAGGTGCCCCTATATTTTTCTCACAAGCCAATCAGAGGAGAGTGGGCTTTTTCGGGAGGGGGGCTTAAAAAAACGTAACACTCCGACGGCCTGACGGCGAGCCCGGCCGCTATTCTGTCTTTCAGAGGTTGTTACCGGCTCGGGAAGAACGCTAAATAACGCTACCAAGTTATGCTAAATTTTGGCGAGGAAAAACTGGCATGGCCATTTTCAAAAGGGTCCCTTAAACTCTGACCTCAAGATATGTGACTGTAAATGGGTTCTATGGGTACCCACGAGTCTCCCTTTTACAGACATGCCCACTTTATGATAATCACATGAAGATTGGGACAAAAACCGTATAGTTTTTTGAATGCAGTATAAATGTGTAATTTTCGCCAATAATAAAATGGTGTATCTGAATATTTCTGCATACTGGGGTCCCTAAACAGTTGTGAATTACATAAATTGGGTATCACTGTAAAGCTGAGACTCTTGTGGATCCAATGAGCCCAACTGTATGCATGTGTGATGATGTTAGTCCCTAATGTAGTCATTTCATTGTAGTGAGACCATTTTTTTAAATTTGACCTCACTGTATAAAATGACCTGTGGTGACCTCTAGGATAATCACAGCCTCATGAAACTTTACAGCCACAAACTAGAGACCTATAGCATTCAGTGGCATTCCTCGCTATATTGACAATAAGGGGGTTTCTGAGCAGTTTCCACTACAGAAGCATTCACCATCCAATCACCGTAAAATGCAATTTTACAATCAATCAAAGTTTGCGATACCAAATCACAGCATAGCTTTTTCTATGGTGTTATGGTGTATGGAGTAATTATTGATCATTTTTATCAATTCTCGAGTGGTAAAAAATGGTTTAATTTAGTCTTTGCAACAAATGGTATCAACCGAAAAATTGCTGCAACAATTTACGAGACATAATAGAGCATGGGAATGGCCACCACATACTGATGTACACACCATCATGTACTACGCTCTTATGCACTTACACAATTTATTTTAACTAATTTATGAATCAATTTGTATTGCTTATTAATGTCACCAACTTGACACACAGTGCTGAGCTCCACCTCAAATTAATCTTCAGGTTCCCAGCTTTCAGATGATGTACACCACTTCTATGTGACATCTACTGTTAAATATTTATCTCCCCCTGAACATCCCCTGTCCCCCACTCCTACTCCTTTAAAAGAAGAGGGCGGAATGGCAAGGGGTTAAAGAGACAGGCGCTTTAATGGAGCGTTTCATACAGAGGGTGAATCCATATCGAAAGCTTCTCCTGAAGTGTATTATACTAAAGTAGCGTTTCTCAACAGGTTATAAAAACAGTGGACTGTTCTAGCAGCAGATTTGTGTCGAGTGAGCTGATGGATATTACATTTTATTTTTTGAGATTCCAATGAACACAGCTTCAGACACTGTACAGAATTGGACACACACTCTGAATGCCGTGTTCTGAGACTCTTGTGATTCGTCCAGTCAATCAATGCGTCGATCGGCCTGGTTGACTGTCAGAGGTCCAGTCGGTGGTGGCGGCTCAGTGAGGCAGAGCAGATAAGAGCGAGTCCCTGCGGACGAGCAGAAAAACACCGCTGTCACTGCAATCATTCCAACGGTGTGAACTTGGCTTCAGCGACCGCAGCCTGGCC
>CAKAKR010058231.1:0-11873 GCA_916700685.1 Adelosebastes latens
GTAATTGGATTTACACGTCTCATTTAACCTGCTAGATGCCTCAACAATTCCACATATTGGAAACAACGCTTGAGTTTCTCAAGTAAAACTACATTGATCTTGTATTTTTCAGGTTACAGAAATAGTCTTTAATTACTTACAATTAAAGAAAGTGCAACCCAAAAACGTCTTTCTATTCAGTTCAGCAAAGTTCAGCCATTTACACACTTAATTATGATTAAAGTTACAATTCCAAAGTGTGGCTGTTTTTTTTTTTTAAATCTTTATCTTAATTCAAAACATCGGGGGATAAGTTAGGATGTTTATTTATTTTAGCAGCAATGTTCCACAGTTTCTGAAAGACCAAAAACTCACACTACTCTGTGTGTACATTTCTCCTTTTAGCGTAACCTACAGCCTCAGGGTATTATGTCTTTATAAGTAACGTTAAATGTCCTCCCTTTTTATGTGTGTGTGATGTTTGTGTGCTTGTGTGTGTGTGTGTGTTTCTGTGTGTGTGTGTGTGTGTGTGTGTGTGTGTCAATGGACAAAAGCTTATATATATAATTTTAATAACTGGTGTGCGTGACAGTGACCTGATCTTCTTAATTGTGTGTCTGGTGACCCTGATCCACCTAATCAAGGCCACAAAGGGAGGTGTGTGTGTGTTCTCATAAGCTCCCATTCAGTGATGGAAATGGGCCCTTTTGCATTTAGTAGTATCAATCCTACCCTGTATAGATTATGTTGTATATGGTTTATGATTCAATTAGGAGATACACTGACTGAACTCAACCCCTGTCAGATGTTGAGGATTCAAACAAAAAACTGCAAAGTCATTAAATTTATTTAAAAAGGAGCGACACGGTGTCCTGATGTAAGGAGGAAAAAATGCTGTAGTAAAGTAAAGTAGTAGTAAAGTGTGACGTGTATTATTGTAACCTGCGATATACCTACACTATATGTTTCTTTATCTTGATGTATTGTTTTAACTAACACAGCCAGCTAATCAGAAACCAGTGATTTTCTGTTGCCATATTGTTTTAATCTTTTTCACTTAAAGTAGGATTATTTGATTCCCCTGATTTTAAAGAAACAGTTCGATATTTTGGTTAATGCGGTTATTCGTTTTCTTTCCGAGAGTGAGATAAGGAGATCGATACCACTCTCATATCTGGGGGTGGTTTCGATTTTCTCATCTAACTTTGGTGAAGAAAGCGAATAAAAAATGTCCAAATCATTCCTATTAAAGGTTCTCTGTATGATATTCAGAGCATTAATATAGCATCAAACAACTATTTGCTATGTAAAGATATAGAGGAGTAATGTCTACCTGAGCAGAGAATGAAGTCACTCTCCCTCCGTCGCCGCTCTGCACTGCTCTCATACGGCGGTTAGAGCTGATAACATTATGGGCTCTCAGTAGAACTAATCCAGTTTGATCAGGACTTTAATTTAAATAGGGCGATTCATCACAGTTAAACTAAGATCAGGTCAATTTATTGCACTCTAAAACAATCCACTGGAGCTCAGCTACAGTAGGTCCAGCAGCTCAAATTATCTCACATTCTCTGGGGAAAATGTGTTGCAACCGAACTCCAGTCAATGATGAATGCTGGACCGAAATCAGTATAATCAACTTGCCATGTTATGTAGCGAAGATAAAAAAAACAACTTGTCAATCAAAAAAAAAAAAACTTCCCATGAACATTAAAAATGCAATTTGCCATTCGGGAAATACCAATGATTAGCCAAACCAATGACTGCCTTGTGCCTCACAAACAAGGCAGCAGCATGGCACCATGACAATAAACAAAATAATAATGAATGTGTCAAACATAGGTACAGAGACAGCTGCTGTCAAGTGTTTAATAAATTGCTGTATCTTTGATTAAATCGGGGTGTTGCCAAAACTAGAATATTTGACACATTTGAGAGTTTGGATTGATGGGAGTTTAATTTGAGTTTCAGTTAGTTTCTGCTTTAGTTCATGGTGTCTGAGCATCGTCCAAGATTACAGATGTTTTGTTTGCAACATGATGCAGAAAGCTCGTCACCTCTGAAGTGTTTGTGATGCCACACTTTCTGTTACTGAGTGGTTTTGATGCAGCTCTTTTGCAGCCTGCGGTGCGGTGCGGTGCGATGCAGGTGCGATGCAGGGCAGGGTACCTGTTCACCTGCTTGGCACACAAGCTGATTGTCGGCTCGCTTGTTGAGACGGGCTCAGGTATGCTGGGACTGCCACAAGGAATGCAGTGAATAAAAGGGAGACAGAGCAGGAGGGCGTGACACCGAGAAGAAAGTGAGAGCCAGATGCTTTTGATGGGAAAAGGAAATGAATGGCTGAGCAGTGTTGTCTTGATGTGGTCTCCATGGCGACCTGTGTAAGCTGTTAAACGTCTGCAGGCAAAACCAAAAACAAGTTTTGAATTAAATGGATCCACTAATGATTAAGTGCAAAAATGCCCTGCAGCAGAACAAGGTTCTGCATATTCTCTAACGCAGCACTTAGCACCAGGAGGGCTGTGGGAAACTGTGATCTCTACTTGGCACAATATCTAGCGTTTAATGAATTTATACCCATAAATATTACATCAGACGTTTCCACATAATCAATAGTAAAGAATTTACCTCATCAGGATTCATGCCAGCCTAACGAGGTGAAAAAACTATTCCTCAAATATTAAGCAGGGTAATCTGAGTTTAAATAGGTTTTGACTCAGAGTTTATAGAAAGCAGATTGAGGCCATAAGGTTGTCGGTTTGAGTCCCTCTGAGCTGCTGGTAAAAAGGAAGAGGAGAATGTGAACGAGCGGTGGCCACAAATAGACGGCTGTGATTGAACTAAGGAGCACTCAGGGTTGATTGTGATGATGATTATAATAAACCGAAGCATACTTTTACTGGATAGGAGGCCAAGCAGTTCTTTCCTGGATACATAAATGTTTAAAATATAAGTGGACAATGATTGTACAAGAGGTTTTAAAGCTGGATTACTTTTTCTATTTTATCTTCAACACATTTTTACTGCCAGGAGCGTCAAATTCATATCAGTCAGAGGTGAGACGCTGTCTGTTCTGTAGCTCTGAAGCACTCTCAAGTTTCATCATTGTTTACAGAGCTACAGGAAATTCTGCTGATCAGGTCCCCTCTGGGAAGCAATAAAAGGTAAGGTCAAAATCTTCACACCAGGGAGTTGGGGAGTGCTATCCACAGTGACGACATCAGCGCCTTTTTAAAAAGTTCAGAGATTTTCAATAAGAAGCACTCGGAGCGGCTCTCCTCATTGGGAACAATATGCCCTTTTCACAACAGCAATTTTGACATGTCATTGCAGGGAAACACAGGTGTAATTAATAACATTAATTATGGCCCTGTTCCATTTAGGTGGGCCAGGGTCCCGGTAGTGTGCATGCTGGCTGACTGGAATACCTGTGAAACACTGAATAGAATGGTACCATAATTAACTTTATCAATTACACCTGTGTTTACCCTGCTATGACCTGTCAAAATGACTGCTGTGAAAAGAGCCTATTGAAAAAAGATGCTGGCGCACTGAAAAAAAAAGCTTTCTGGACACTCAGCCTCACACTATCACTCACCCAGAGGGAGTTTATCTTATCACTGCAGGGCAGAAACTAACGCTCCTTATAACAGAGTGTGTTTCTGTGCTATTGTAATTCCTACTGTATCTTTGAGATGGCCACTTTCTGTTTCAGACCTCGAGAGGGAGACCAGTTGTTTTTCTGAACCCCACTTCATTAAAAGCCTCTTTGAAGGTTAAAACTTGTTTAAGTAATGGTTTCCCCCCTCAGTTTCAAAGAGGGCACAAAGGGCAATGTGCAGGCTTGTTTACAGCATGTCTCTCAGGAGAAAAGAGAAGAATAAAGGCAGCTCTACCTGACCTATACTACAAAATGTGGTCAGGCATTCGTAATGAGATGGGTGAGGTCAGTCAGTGGGATGAGATCCAGAGATGCTCCACAAAGACACAGGTTCACACAATGAAATACAGTCGTAGTCCCTGCATGCTAAAAAACACAAAACAAAGCAAAACAAAAACAGTAGTGCATCCCTGCAGTGCATTAGGAGGAATTTAAAGAGCAGCAACAAAAACACTGGTGAATTCTCCGGGCAGATAATGTAGATAATATCTTTACATTAACAATTCAACATCAGGGAAACATTGTCCATCAACTTTGACTATGTTTAAGCATCGAGCTCTTACTGTCTCCCATCTCTCCCCTTCTTGCAGTGCTCTTAGCATCTTGTTTTTCTCATCTGAATGAGGCCTTGGGCACTACAGGGAATGTGTTACAGTATGTCAATGAGGGTCCCCACAAGTGTAGTAGAAGCCTGTGTGTGTGTGTGCCCTCAGGATGTGGACTCAAATAAATATATACTGAAGCTTGAGGGGAAAAAAAACTAATGTGAGCAACCAAATCACCTATAGAAAACCAAATCTCGTCTCCTCTCCTCTCCTCTCCTCTCCTCTCCTCTCCTCTCCTCTCCTCTCCTCTCCTCTCCTCTCCTCTTCTTGTTAACACTCCTTTTCCCAGCAGCACTTAAAAGCTCTGTTTTGTCTTCAAGGCTTTGCTTAAAAGGAGCTTCCACCATTTTGATAATCTCTCAGTATGAGCAGATGGTTGCCCAAAGGCTTTCCATTTCCCATCACAAAGCCCTTTAGCAAGGCTCCTATTCCCAGATACTTTGTGAGATAACCTGCACTATGTTCATGGTGGCATGTATTAGCACGTTGGCAAGCTTGCTTTTTGAACATGTGTTAGTGTGTCAGCGCTGTGCTCAGTTCTGTCTTTCCCAAGTAAATTAAGTTTTTATAGCAGGATGCCAGCTGCTTCCATTACCCAGCAACCCAGGAATGCAGTAAAGCATATGTGTCTGTGGTAAACGCCCTGCATGCGTCGTCTAGGTTGGTAAGCAAACCAACAACTAAACGCTAACATTAGCTGCAGCACATGAGCGCACAGAGACGGTGTCTGCTGTCTCTGACCCACATGTGTAGCACTGATGGTGTGTTTTTCAATCCCAGCAGAGGAATCTGTCCTCTTTCTGCCCGACTGTGTGAAGACGTTTTCAGAGAGGTGACCCGATCAAAGAAAATGACATTGATTGATACCTCAGATCTCAGCTGTGTCACACATCTCCTCTCTTGACATACCTGTGGAAAGCTTGAAGCCTCTTGGTAGGCGTTTTCTACGGTGGCAGTGGTTGACTGACATTTTAGGACAGGGCTGCAACAAGAATCACCGATGCTGGATTGCCAACCAGGCCCCAGAGCCTTAGGGCCCCATAAGAGTATGATCCTAGTTTTGGGATTTTAGTTTCTAGTTAAAGTGACGTTTCATTACATTTTAAGTGTTAGAAAGTGTTGCTTTTAAGTTTCACTTTCACTTTTACACCATAGTAGGTGTAGTAGACCCACATCTATGGTGCTTATAGCGACTGATAACGCCTATTTAATGGCCTGATAACAATTGAATCGGTTGGATTTGGCAGCTGTAACGCTAAGATTCCACTTTGGGATTAATAAAGGACTCTATCTATATCCACAAAATACTTCACCATAATCTTGTAAAGCTAGTTATTAAATTATTAAATTCAAACTTTAAAGATGAACTAAGATGACTCTGGGATGTATGCGCTGTGCCCTTACAGTTGACTCACCACCTCATCACCATCTGCCAACATAAAGTTTTGGATTCTGTGAATCAATTCAGAACCATAAAATATAAAAATTGCAATTCTTATTTGAATCAATATTTTCCTTCACCCATACAAATTATAGTAATGGCACTAATTTTGTTTGTCGGCACCAACATTTCACACCCCATGGAGATCACTAATGTAGGCGGGTTATCATTGCAGAAAAACTAATACAAGTCTTCTTGCTAAAATCCATATTTTTAAATGACGATATCATTGAACTTGTATTGTAGGGTAGTTCAATAGCATCTATTAAAAACAACAGATTTCCCTCAGATGTGGGCAGGCTCTGATAAACACAAAGAGGTGATGCAGTAGTTCTCTTAGGAAACAAGATTGACAGGATTGTGGTTGTGTGGAAATTCACAGCTAAAGTGTGGAGGAAGCTCTTACAGTTTTAGAAGCTTTTTCCAACTTTCAATAATCAAACACACACACACACACACACACACACACACACACACACACACACACACAGCTCAGTAGAAAACATGTGTTTGATTAGCAGGAAGTGATTTTGTTTGATGGTGTGTGGGTTCAGAGGAGTGAAGTGTCTCATCTCAGACTGACTGACCTGCACTTCACACTTATATATTATATATATATTATGATATTAGATGAGTGTCATGGTCGAAATGTGGAGTGTGTGTGTGCGCGTGTGTGTGTGTGTGTGTGTGTATGTGTGTGTGTGTGTGTGTGTGTGGGAGAGAGCTTTCAACTCCAGCTGCAGACCTGTATGCCTCTTCCACTTGTCCTCTTCCTGTATTTGTGAGAAAGCAAAAAAGACATCTTAAAATATCCCAAAAAGGGATGTGGGAAAAGTAAATATGCACATAAACGGCTATTTCCTGTACTATGGAAGCCAGTATCTCTGTCTCTCTCTCACACACACACACACACACACACACACACACACACACACACACACACAGCCAGTGCCAATGAAAGATTCATGGAGGAGTGATGATTAAGGCGTCTCCTCTTCTCCTCTTCTGCTCCACTTACCCTGGTAGACAAATTCTGCCCCCCAACCCACACATACACCCACACACACACCCACAGACACACACACACACACATACACACACACACACACACAGGACCTGTTAAGAAGAAGGAGAGCAGTGATGCACACAGCTGTGGGGTACTTACTCACCCTTAACCTTTCCAGGCGTGGGCATACACACACTCACACACACACACACACACACACGCACACACATGTCTAGTCTGTCAAGAGACTGATGCTGCAGACTGCTTTCTAGGCAGTCTGGCAGACTCAGTGTGTGTGTGTGTGTGTGTGTATATGTGTGTGTGTGTGCTTGCAGAGATATATTTGAATGTATGTGTGAAAAAGATCTTTATTTTTACTCTCCCCCCGTGGGAGTATTCCCATAAGAATAGAAAAAAATGTTGAAGACAAGCAGTTTTCTAGCCTCCTATTCTACAATTTCTACACAATTAGGGCGCAGGTTCAGGTTGGGCGTGTCCGTTTAGTTATTGGCTAGAGGACAAGAAGAGTCAGTTAAATACAATCTTACTATTCTCACTTACTTGGCAATCTTCATTGCAGTTTCTGTGTTGTACTTCTGGCCAAACAAACATTTTGTCCTGTAAGCTGACACAAACCACACATGAAAAGGTTACTTTAATTTCATATATTTTTGTGTGTTTTTAACTATATTCATGGGACATTTCTGCCTTTATATTGATATTTTGAAAGAAGAGAGGGGCAGTAGTGGAATGTAACTTACTCAACACACACTCAACTTTACCTGACAATATAGATTGTATGCTACATTATACTCCATTGTGCATTTTACTCCACTACATTTATTTCACGGTTATAGTTATTAGTGACATTTCAGATTTAGATTTTACATTTAAAACATTTGTTTTCAAAATGTAATGCATTGTTCTTGAAAAACTACCCAACAGTATAAAAAACTTAAAATAAGCTCCACCTTGACAACATGGGAATGCTTCTTACATGCTTGCATCACTAATAATATTCCAATATTATATGAATAATACATATTTATTCATTTATTTTATTACACGGCTGTGTTGATTACTCGATTCTGATTGGTAAAACATCTCAGTACTTCTTCCATCACTGGAGAGGGGGCAGAAAATGAGGGATAACTTGCAACAAAGGTCTCCGGCCGAATTCAAACTAGTGACACCTGCATTGCAGATCAAAATTAAGTTTATTCATAAAATTAATAGGAATACAATGATTTTTAACTGGTCTCAGTGTACCCATACACTGTCCCAAAACAAATGTACAGACACACAAACTACAGAGCACACAGTACACTGAAAGTGAGAACAGAAAAGAGACAAACAGCTGAAAAACAAATATGGTTGCTATAAATAAATCAAGTACAGTATACTGTATTTACTGTACAGAGTGCTTTTCTGGTCGGTAACTATATATATATAAAAGGAATCCAATAAATGATTCATGCAGCAGTGTGAGAGGCACTAAAATCCTTTAAAAGTAGCAGAACCACATCTGAAAAACACTCCAGTCCTGCATTCAAATTGTAATTAAGTAAAAGTAAATAAGTATTAGCAGGACAATATACACTAGTATCCATACTTAATGAATACTTGCTCCTTTCAAATTATTGATGGATTAACACGAAAGCAGTATGTTGTTGTATGTCTGATTACTTTGTTGATTACCACTGATTACATCTTGTAATGTGTCATACTGTTATTGCCATACGGAAACCTTATAACTCCAATATTGGGGAATTTTATGCTTTCAGATCATGTTGTAGAATTACACGGCCCTTTACAGCAGCCGGTTCCCAACCTGACAGTCGAGACAAACGACAGTGGAGATGATTTTAGGCCTCTAAAATCTATTCAAACAAAATAACTGGTCACAACTGGTAGACTTTAAACTCGTCACAAGGCCGTGTAAGTAGACATTGCCTTGTTTTAAGGGCTCAAGAGACAAGTCACAAGGCTCAAACAGAGCTGTTTTCATACTGTAGTTCCTAACAGGCTAAATTTGAGAGATTTTTATCTGAATATTTACAAAACATGTTGGGAGAATTAAAAGAGAAAGTCTCCCATGGAAATAAGCGTACAGTGAAGCTGTTATACTACAGCTGATGGGAATGTCATTAAAGTAGTTTAGTCATGAACCAAAGTATTGGACACCTTAAAAATGATGATGATGAGACTTTAGATCAAAAAAATGTGTTGCGATTCATCCTGTCTGACAAAAATTTCATGGCAATCGATTCAATAAATGTTGAGACATTTCTCTCGAAACAACAAATGTCAACCTCATGGTGGCGCTGGACGAAAAGTCAGGAGATCAATAAGTAGGCTTCATCCTCTGGGAACCGTGAATGTCTGTGAAGAATTTCATGGACCTTCATCCGATAGTTTTTGAGATATTTCAGTCTGTACTATAGTGGTGGAGCGACAACCGTTGCCATAGATACATAGAGCCACGCAACTAGCATTGATAATAACAACCATACACCTGCATTTACAATTACTGTGTCTTTAATTTCCATCTATTGAAGCCTGGTCTATTGATTTGGTGGTAAAGGTACTTGTTGAAGAGCTGAAGACATATGCAGTGATTAAAATATGTAATTTGCTTAAATAAAACAATTAATTTAATTAACTCTGACTCGGTGTCTTGCCAGGTGAACATCTGAGGATGTGTCCTCAGGGTCCAACTTGTTGTACCAGCACCATGGAGGAGAACCTGGGCGGTCTGAGCGCCCGAGAGACCGAGGGACTGATCAGAGAGGCCGGCAGGTCGCTGCAGTCTGCCTTCAACGCTCTCCACAGGAGCTTCGACAGTAAGTAGGGTGTGTGTTTGTGTGTTTTGCAGGACAGATGCTCATTATGGGCTGAGCTCAATACCAAAGCTTCAGCAGTGGGCCCAGAGGAGTATGACATTAGTGTGTTGTGCATTCGTGAATTTGTGTTTGGTTACGAGCTCTGACTGTGTTCAATACTGCAGCTTCAATAGGCAACGGTGCGAGGGAGGATGTGTTTGTGTCCTGTGCGTCAAGGGGACCCCTGACCGGGTGTTATAATGAGAGCGGAGTCAGCCAGACACAATGAAACGTGATAAGCCGATCCCCTGATCTCGAAGGGGCACACACACATACACACACACACACACACACAGAGGGGTGTCCCCCGGGGCTGTGGCTGGTTCAGCTAATGAGCAGTTGACCCACTGAGGAGCCAAGGGCTGCAGATCACTGCACATCAGAGAAAGTGAGGGATGGAGGGAGGAAGAAAAAAGAAGGAAAGACTGAGAGGTGCCACCGCTAACAATAGGGAGACAGACAAATGCAGCAAGTGAGAAATGTGTCATTAGTAGAGTAGAAACAGTGAGTCAAAATAAAAAATGAATAAAGAAGAAGAGAAAAAGAGCAGGAGGAGGACTAGTCGGTGGGAGGAGGAGGACAGAATTATTAGTCTCAAGGCAGCAGGCCACCTCAGTAGCAGTAATGTGGCCGCCCATCTGGTTGTGGTTAGAGCAGGCTGGCACCGGTCCAACGTCTTTGAAGCATGAGGGAAAAAGCCCAGACCAATATACTGTAGAGACAGCGAGCTGACTCCCTTATTCTTTCTGTTTGACCTCTCTATCGCTTTGTATCCATCTGGCTGCAAAGACAATTTCAAGGAAACCTTTAAACATGCTAAATAAATGGGCAGAAATTTAACTACAGGACATTCAAAGCCATTGTCTATTGATATGATCTAATTCCTTGTTCATTCTTTATTCTTCACAAGTATTTCAATTGCTATTTATTGGATATTTGTTTCTATAAAATAAAATGACACTTAAACTTTTTTTAATTTTTATTTCATTTGTACATATATCACTGAACATTCCCCCACATTCAACATATGGCAGTGCATAAAATTAAAATAAAATAAAAAAATCACTTGAAAATAAATAAATAGCTAAACATAAAGTTAAAAAAGGATATATATTTACAATGAAAATAAAACTAAGTAAACGAATAAAATGATAAATGAATGAAATTAATTTAGAATGCGGTCACAAAACATAAAACAGAGTACAGCACACATTTGCACTAATATTTTTAAATAAACAATGGATCAGATGTGTATGTGTAATGTGAAAGGGGCTCATAGTGACAACTCCACAGAGAATTATCTCCCAGCTTTGCAGTTCCTCTCAGCTCCACGGAGAGTTTTAATTTTGGTTTTACAGACCAGAAGGTTGTTTTGAGTCTCTCCGTTCTCATTAGTGACATTTACAGAGTCAACAGGCATCTCTGTTAAAACCCCATAACGCCTTGTTTCCATATAACTCTGTGTACGTATGCGAGTCAACAGGAAGTTAATTAATTCTGATGGGAACCTCCATGAAGTCCGATGTATTTGCGAAACTCCTCCATCTGTTTTTTGTTTTTTCTTCAGTCTGTAATTTGTCTTGAGTACGTTGACATTTTTTTACTTTTGCGGCAAATAACAGACCGTATGCACTGTGGAATTAGAGAATTAATAACTGATTGATTAATGTAATACAGCTCTATTTATGATTTTTTTCTCCAAGTGAAAAGTTCGATGGCATATTTAGCCAGTTTTGTGAAATATTTAGTTAAAAGATGTATGAACCACTCTGCATGCACTCTATATGTTACACAGCTAGCGTTCTACCAATGTCAGCTAAATATACCATCAAACTTTTCCCTTAACAAAATGTATAAATGTGACTCGTCCAGACTGGACAGCGAAAAACAGACAAAATGAACTTCTCTCCCATATCTGCGGTGGCATTTCTATCCATCCGAGATGCATTTCCTTGCGTTGAACACAAGGGAGCGTAATCCGTATACTATATGTATACTATATGGATTTATGGACACAAAACAAAACTTTGTGGAAACAAAGGCAGCGACTACCTGGTGATCATTGTGGAGCATTTAGCAGCTCAGGATTTGGTGAAGACCAAAACAGAGATAAAAGAAAGTGAATACTGGACTTACATTAGTCACGACTCCAATTAGATATTAATATTTCTCTGTGTACTCAGCTCATCTATTGTTGTTGTTTTCTTCCTCCGTCCTCCTCCTCTTATTTCTCTGCTTGTCAACTCTTCTCCTTCTATCTTTCCTTATTGTCTTTGTTTTTTTTTGTCTTCTCTCC